>SCLH01000754.1:183489-198015 GCA_004367855.1 Oikopleura vanhoeffeni | reverse complement strand
TTCAAAATTACCGCGAAGGTTGGTTCTGTTAGTAACAAATGTTTTTGGAATATCACTTTTGCTATTTTGGCGGGAAATGGCCTCGGAAGAGGCTCAAATTTGCGACACCCACTCCCTTAAGGGGGTTGTGGGTGTAGAATGTTGGAATTGCTTTGGAGATAGCCCTCTCCTTCAGCTGGACTGGAAGGATCGATAACGGGCAGATAAAAAAAATGAGAAAAAAAATACGGGAGACTAAAACCTTCTCAATCAACTGCAAGTGAATTTTTTTGATTCTGGTGAAGGATGACTCACCGGTAAATTCTCGGTCAATTTTGCTTTCAATTGAATCAAACAAAGATGTTTCGGAAAAGTAAGACGTGTTCAAATAGTTACCGCGTTGTCCGGTTTAAAAAAATACACCCTTCGTTTTTTGGGCGGTAAAAATGAAACTAAGAAAATCTGTTTATGCTCGGTCAATTTTGGTTCAAATTGAATAAAACAGATCATTTATGAAACGTATGAAATTTTCCCATACTTTACCAGAAGCTCGGTGAAAAAGTTATTCTCTGTTGGTTTTAAACGTGAAAAAAGGATTCATTCTTTATAATTTCTATGCGCAGGTGGGCGAAAAAAAATAACAACACAATGATGCAGGGCGTGAATGGGTCTTGTGCGTCTGTTCGTCCAATCAGATCGGTGTATTTTTTCATGATAGTTTTTTTCCCACGATTCGAGAACAAAGAAACAATTTTCTTTTACTCTTGCTTTATTTACACCCACTACCCCTTTAAATGAAAAACCAATATTACCGGTGAACCAGGAGTGCAGTTTCTTTGAAAAAATAACTACTTTGCAAGAATTAACTCTTTGGGCCTTGGTCATTTTGAAATTACAGCCTGAGTTTTCTCGTTGGCGACTTTTTTTTTGTTCGCCGGTTAGACCGCCAAATTATTACGGAATCTATAGCAAAGTATAGGCAAATTTGGCTGTCTACCCGGTGGACGAAAAAAAAATTGCAAACGAGAAAACTCAAATATAAGATTACAAAAACTTGAGTTTGATATTGTTGAATCTAAGAACCTCGACCGTTAAATTTCCTAAGCGTTAAATTTTTAACCAGACCTTCTTTTGAGATATTTAGATTTCTTGAGAAATAAACCTCGATGCCTTAATAGCGTAGTGAGTGTAGTACATTCATGTCAAATATGTAGGCAACGCACCGGCGAGCTCAACCATCAAACTAAAAGCTTTCGCGAGTAATATTTAACATTATCACACAAAATCGCTTTAGAAAAATGTATTTTCTGGATTCAAACTCGATAAAAGGCAGATAAATAATGATTTTTTTCTCAATTAAAAATCGCACGAGCGTGACCGCAAGAAAATTTGGGTGTAGACAGATTTGGTTATTTTTGAATAAGTTTGAAGAAAAATTTTTGGTGATTTGATTAAAAAATTTGACCATCGAAAATGTGTAGGCGGAAAGNTTTTTTTGCTGGTTTATAGAAAAATAACTGTTGTAGTGTACACTCGTGGCATTATAATACCGTTTCCAGAAACATTCAACTAACGAATCGTTTGGTCTTAAAAAAAACTGATTGGACGAAATGGATGTCAAAAATAAATTTTCAAATCGTACTCCTGGGAGTTAAAAAATGAAATCGTTACATCAGACGCAACAATTTTGTTGACAATTATTACAAAAAACTACATGTATACTGCACGGAAAAATAGTTTGCCATGTAGCATGAAAAACAAATACAACTTTCCGTGGCCAAAATAGTAAAAACCGTCCTTTTCGCCAGCTTTGATAACTTTTTAGTGAGAAAATCAAAAAAACTGCAACAATTTTTTCCGCCTTTGAATTTCGCAGATAATGTCAAATTTTGAATCATTTCCTAAATAGCCTATTTAAAATAGCCTATTTAAAATAGCCTATTTAAAATAGCCTATTTAAAATAGCCTATTTAAAATAGGACGAAAAAAATACGGCTTTTTCAAGAAATGTTTTGCTCCTGGTTAACCTCATTTACCGGTTGGTTCAACATGCTATCTTAAAAATATAATTTTATACGTCTTTCAGAGATTACGAACTAACTTATCAGAATGTTTTAGTCACTTCCTATGTCTGTGCCGAGAGAAATAAGCAATTCAAAAAGTCCATTTTGCCTATAGAACCCCATTAAGGGTGCTCATTAAGGGTGCCTACTAGGCACTGCCTAGCAAGTCAAAATTCTGAATACCGGTTGTTAGGCTTCCCGTCCTTCATTTAAGAATATTTAAAAGAGTCCGAAACCTTTGAGCTAGAGCTTCAATTTCACAAATTGATTGCATTATGCAAAACTCAAAATAAGATTAAATTTCCTGGAATATCATATTTTTTAGCGTGGAAGTATGTTTTCTATTATTTCATTTTTGTCCAGAAATTTAGTAAACCCATTTTTGTTTTAATTTCACTGAATAAAGATGACTATTTTAGAATTATTGATAGAAAAGAGTTATTTCCTCTTATTTCTACGTGGTTTTTTAACGACTACGGTGGTCAAAAGTGTGAAATATTATAAGCTATGCTAAAATCATGATTTCCAGTTGGTAATCTGATTGGTTATAACGAAAAAACCGCATAATGGTCTCCATTGTTAATGTCATTTTTTATTATCAACGACGTAAAAATTTGCAAAAAGCATGCCAAATATTAGTGAAAGATTACCTTTAAAATAATTCCAATTGACGTAGCCTAAAATATATTGCAATTAGGTGAGGTCTTTTAAACAAGAATGTTAATTTGCTATTTCAAAATTATGGACATACCGTATTTATTTGTTATAGTTTCGAGGAAAAAACACATTTATAAATAAATATTTAATTTACTGGTTTCGAAATTCACTTTTTTGAAGCTTTTTTTCGGATAATTGCACTCAGGCTTCCAAAAGGGAACGTTCCCCACGTTTTGTCTTTTCCCTCTTCCCTTCCCTTCCCCAAGCCATCCTTCCCTTCCCCCTCCTTCCTTTTCTCAAGCTCCTTTCCCCCTTTCCTCTTCCTCCCCTCAAGAATCGTTCCGTTTCTCTCCCCCCTGGAAAAGCCGAAAAAGGAGGATCCGCGATTTCGAAAAAAAATATCAACTATTTAACTACCCACCGTTGATTCGGTCAAACTTAAGGGGATTGTGGGTGCAGTACTTATTTCAACCACGGTATCAAATTCGGTATTATTTTCTTTGTATCCGACCATGTCCAGCACATGAGAAATGAGTGCAAGCAAAAAAAGTTTTTACTATTCGAGAATAACTAGTTCTAGGAAATCATAATTGCATTGCAAAAATAATTAAATTTATTAAAATTATAGAAAATTGATGATAGTATAAAATGAACAAAAAATTTATAATAAAAAAAGAAAAAATTAAATAAATGAAGTATTTTAAGTTTAATAATTGTTAAAATTTTTGATAATATTTTAAATATTTAAAATTTTTGAACTTAATAAAATGTCAATAATGAGAGACATTCAAGGCGTAGGTGTAGTTAATTTTTTTGACGACATTNGCATTTTATATAGTAACCGTACGACCAAACCCTACCGGTTAACAATCGTATTATATTCAAATCTTTTAGATGTCTCTTTATTACACTTCGGTTAAAAAGCGTTGTTGGAAAATTATTCCAGGCTTTAATATACTAGAAAAAACTCCCAACAGCGCTTTTTAACCGAAGTGTTATAAAACGGATATAGATCTCACGGGCGCTCAAAGCAGAAGTCGGAATTTCTCAACATTTTATTCGGTCGCGTCCAGTCAAAAAATAGGTTATGTTTCAATTTGTCACACTCGTAAAAACTATTTAAAAATTGAATTTATGACTCGGATAATTTTATTTATGACTCAGAATCTTAGTCCTAGATTTCAAGATTGTAAAAAAACTCAAAAAAGACTTCAAAAACTAATTTCAAACAATTTGTTTAGAAATGTTCTAAATTAGAACTTCTAATGAGTATTTTACATCGTTTTTTCAAAAACAAATCATATTTCATACGGTATGGAGCATACTCTGTCTTCTCACTGAGATGATGTGTGTTCGCTTCTTAATTTGAGAAAAAATTAAAGTTAATTATTTTCAAATTTTTTTCGAACCTTGCAGTAGTTATTTTCGACCACGGTCTCAAATTCGGTATTATTTTTCTTGTATCCGACCATCCAGCACACAAAAAATTGATTGCAAGCAAAAAAAGTTCATTACTATCGAATAACTAGTTTTAGAATATCAAATTTGCTTGCAAAAATAATTTACTGATTTAAAATCTAGACATAGGATATTCTCAAATCACGAAGAATAATCAGAGCAAAAAGTAACACTAAATGAAATTATTTCAATACTATAATTGTTAAGATTTTTGAATCTTTTTCAATATTTCAATTTTCAGCCTATTCAATGTGATAATGGCGCGCATTAAATCAGCATATAATAATGATTGCGAGAAATCTGAAAAAAATTATTAAAATTTTGTCAGGCTATAATTTTACTAAGATAATCGAGAATGATTTATGAATAAGAGAAAAAAAATCGCATGTACCGTTCGTGAGTTAACCTTTTTTTGTAAAAAAATTAACATTTTGCCTATATTTAACTATAGCAATGCATTTTCGAAATAAATTCTCGTCAAATTAAGATTAATTTTATAAAAATTTTCAGGTTACATTGTAGAGAATGTTTTTCGGGCAAATAATATCGGCATTATGTAATTTTCGGATACGTGGATATGAAGTTAAACTTCAATGAAGAGAAAAAGTAGCAATAAGGTTTTTTTCATTTAGCGGTTGGTTTTAATATTATCTAGAAATTTATCAATTTTATACATTTCAACGTTACGAACTACAATGTGCAATTAAAAACATAGATTTCCACTTAATTCTCACAAAAGATATTTGAGGTTTAAAAAGGACTAAATTCTCCCCAGCACATTGCTGGAAGCACCAACAATCCCTTTCACCTTTAAACTTACTTTCTTTTATGTGATGTTTTCAAATCATTGTTTATTTTTTAAGATTTTTAATTTTTAAATACTTTGAAAAGGCAAGTCACTATCAAAAGTGTTACAATTGACATGAAATTCTTGTTTTCATNTTCGAATATTTTTTTGCTTTAACCGGCAAAAAACCGGTATTCAACCATGATATGAACATTTTTCATAGGTGAATATGACCCACCAAAAACGATGCATGACATTAAAATTATCGGAAATGTCTTAATCGAATTATTGAAATTTCAATTATTTTTAAGCAAAAATGTTAAACCTAATTATCGAATTTGACGCTGATTGGTTTAAAATTTCTAGAATTCTAGGATAAAATTCAAAAATCCGAGCCAAACATATTGACGACACTATATTTATCTACCTGAGTGGAAAAAAGGATCTTATTCTGAACATCCGTCTAGGAGAAGTATCACTTTGAAGAAGAAAAATTGTAAAAATCGGCGTTCAGAAGTTATTCTAGAAAATACAAGAGCGAAATTCAAAAAAATGGGCCGAACATATTAGTGACCTCACTCTTCCAGTACTCTGTGTAAATTTTCAGACGCTTTGTATGTTTGGCCTAATAAAAGTATAACTTTGAAAAAATGCTTGGGTGTTNAAAAGAAGATAGAGTTTGAAGTCGAAAAATTGTAAAAATCGGCGTTCAAAAGTGATTCTAGAAAATTCAAGAGCGAAATTCAAAAAAATGGCTCCAACATATTAGTAACCTCACTCTTCCCGTACTCTGTGTAAATTTTCAGACGCTTTGTATGTGGGGTCTAAAAGAAGATAGATTTTGAAAAAACCGTTTAGTGCTCTAGAATAGACTCACCACCTGGTGGTGTGATGTAACAAGGTTGACTTTGAGATGTGTAATCGTTAGACGAAGGCTAGATCTACAAACGAGTATCCTCAGAATTTTTACAACTGCCCTAGATTTGTTCTGAGGCGTGATTGAAAGGTACCAGATTACGACACCTACCCCCTTAAATCAGCATAAAATAGTGATTGCGAGAAATATGAAAAAATTATTAAAATTTTGTTAGTCTATAATTTTACTTAGATAATCGCGAATGATTTATGAAAAAGAGAAAAGAAATCGCATGTACCGTTCGTGAGTTAAACTTTTTTTGTAAAATAATCTACATTTTGTCTATATTTAACTATAGCAATGAATTTTCAAAAAAAAATCCCGACAAATTAAGATGAATTGAAAAAAAATTTGTTACAGCAGGGTCCGGCGGATAGGTGAAATCCGGCTAATAAGTGAAGGTTTTGAGCGAAAAAACTTTTCCTTCCTGACGTCCGGCAGATAGGTGAAAGGCAAAAGAAAGGGTTTTTTTTCAAAACTTCCTAGGCAAAAAGATAGGCGTTTTCGAGAGGCCAAAATATAGGCATTTGAGAATTTTTATATAAATGAAAAAACTATTCAATTAATTTGTTCGTTTTAGCGTTTTATTCTAATATTCTAGTACAGTTGATTTTGTTTCAAAAATATTTACATACATGTATTATATTGTAATATTTACTTTTTTTGCCATTTTGCATTGTGACTATTTCACAGCAGGGTCCGGCGGATAGGTGAAACCCACGCAAAAACCTACGTAAGCCTCCGCAATCGCCCACGCATCTGAAAATACAAAACTTTTTCTCCCTGACGTCCGGCGGATAGGTGAAGGCAAAAGATAGGTTTTTTTTCAAAACTTCTCACGCAAAAAGATAGGCGTTTTTCGAAAAGCCAAAAGATAGGCATATTGAGTATATTGTATAAAATGAAAAAACTATTAAATTTGATTTGTAGTTTACCTTTTAATTTTAATTATCTAGTACAGTTGATTTGTCTTAAAAATCTGCACACAATGTTGTTCAAATAATTTCTGATCAATTATGTTAAAGGCCATTTTTTCACGATAACTACTGTCTTTATTTCTTTGTTCGAAAAGTCAAATTGAAGAGAGATCTTCTGAAAATATTGCTCTGCTATAATAAGTGAATGACAACCACATCGCTCAGTTTCGTCATAAAATAATTTGATAATAACGGCACTTTTAATTTCTCTATGAGCGATAAGTGACCGTTTTTTTGAGTGGTACCTCTTTTTCGTAGAAATCATTTGAAAATTCATTTTTATTAACAATTTTATTTAACCCTCTCAGTCATGAAAGCCACTTTTATGGCTCAACTTTTAGCGCTTATTACGGGAAAAGTAAAAGTGCTAGCCACTTTATTGTTCTCCAGTCCCCGAGATTAAGAATTGACTTAACTTTTATATTATTTAAATTACATTTTGACTTTATGAACCCTATAGAAAAGTGACAGTTACAAATTGGCCTTCAACCTACGCAATTCATTTGAGAGAAAATGAGAGACGTCAGAACAAAAATTAATAATAGAGAAGATTAAGAATTAAATTTTCTAAAAAGTGGCTTCCTCAGAAATAACCTGCAATTTTTGGTCTTTAATCTACAGGTGTTTTCCGAAAAAAGAATCTAACTTACGCAATTTACCAAAATAATTTTAAATGAAATAAATATTTACTCAGGGACGTCAGGAAAAAAATTGAAAAGCAGATTCAGAAATTTGTTTCCTAAAAAGTGATCCATTCAGAACGAACCTGGTCGTTAAAAGTTTCTGGTCGTTAATCTACAGGTGTTTTTTAAATGACGCCATGAGTGAGAGGGTTAATATATTTGGTTGAGAATTAAATAAATGCATTCTAGAAGCTAAATTCGAATTACTGCGTGAGTAAATTATTCAAAAAAGTAGGTTCTGATGTTTTCAAAACGGTCATTTTTGTATTTGTGATGAAAAATTCAGCCTAAATTCTTAATCTGACTACTCTTCAACTAAATTATAAATTCTAGATCTTGTTTTTATTGACCAATCAGAGCGTATTTTCCCAGACCCCCGGCGGATAGGTGAAATCCAGTGGATAGGTGAAGGTTTTGAGCGAAAAAACTTTCACCTATCCGCCGGACCCTGCTGTAGTCTATATTGTAGAGCATTTTATTTGACAAATTATAAAGGCATTATGTAATTTTCGGAAACGTGGATATGACGCTATACTTCAATGGAGAGAAAAAGCAACAATTAGGTTTTATGCATTAAACGATTGGTTTTCAATATTTTCTAGAAATTTATCAATTTTATACATTTCAAGCTTACGAACTACAATGTGCAATTGAAAACATAGATGTCCACTTAATTCTCACAAAATATATTTGAGTTTTAAAAAGGGCTTACTTCTCCCCAGCACATTGCTGGAAGCACCCACAATTCCCAAACAATCCCCAAACCAAACAATTGAGCCTACAGTAAATTGACCACAGATAATTGGCAATCACCTTCAAAATTTCATAAAACGACCACACGCGGTGCTAGAGAGCATAATTTCAAAATTTTAGTATTTTAAAAAATGAAGAACTTTTCTAGAAAACTTGTTTCAAGAGTGAATCGACCCAATGGAATTCGAAAATCATGCCGAAAATATTTTTTGGTGCAACCATTTGGTGCCGCCGTTTCGAGCGGTCAGAGTTTTTTTTTCAAAATTTAGGCAATTGCATATCGGAATTTTCGATCGTGAGTAGTTGTTTCAGAAAAAAGAATAGCTCCAGATTTACATATGACATTTATAATCAAAGATTTTCATTTAATGAATAAAAATTTAGAAAAATGAAAATAATAAATTTTTGTTCAAAAGATGAAAATTTTGTTCGATAAAGAATTTCTATACAATTTAATTTAGTTTTTAACCCTTCGAGGCATATAGCCTTTTGAAAGGCTAAAGCCACTTTAAATCAGCAAAAAAAGGCGGAAAAAATGATCGCAGAAACTTCTCCTTCTGATACATTTTAAAAAACAACAATGTGAATCTAAAAATATTTCCTAAAATTTTTTCGGATAGTAGGGTTCAAATAAGCCATTTTTTAGACAAAGTGTTTTGAGTACAATTTTTTGGGAGTGAAATTTCGAAATATCTTATTTCGATATTAGTATGGAATAAATGATATGTTTGAAAAAATATTTAATTTGTGAAAATCATGCCAAAGTGGTACTCTTATATCATATTTGTCTTAATATTGTAATAATAATGAAATAATTTCATTAAATCGAGAAAACTAACATTTTTTCATAAAAAACGTGATTTTTTCATGAATATTTTGAACTTATTTGATAATATTTTTTGATTCCCAACAGATATAGTCAATCAGACAAAAGTATTCAGTAGAACAAAGCACTGCGCAGTTATCAATATAACCATACAATTCCTGGAGCCTTCCATGAGGTAGTATCACGCGGTTTAATTAACCTTGCTTTTCAAACGTTTTTTTTTAAGATTAAACATAAAATTTCAAAAATTTCAAAAATATGTAATTTTTTTTTTTTAATTTAACTCTTCAACTTGATCATAAAGGAAAAATTGATGGTTGATCACATAAGAGTTTTCTGTAAACAACGCTCAAAGAATAGCTTCCTGAAAGGCTATTGTTAGGGTTTCCACCAATCGATTTTCGGCAAAAATCGACCACTTAGGGTTGATTTTCCACATATAATGGTTTGTGTAAAATTTTATTGCGCGTCTTTTGATATGATTAATTTTTTTCAAAAATCAATTTTATTTTCAAAAAAATGATAATTTAGTTCAAAAAATCGTATTTTTGACCAAAATAGGGGGTTTTTGGCTCCCAAACTCGCTAACACGCCTTAAAAGAGATCGATATTGCCCGATTAAAAGAAATTTGGTGTTTTTAATTCAAATATTTTAATAAAAGAGCCTCAAATCGGCTGGAGTCCGATGTAAGAGCATTTTGTGATTTTTATTAAAAATTGTTAAAAAATTTTAATTTTGTTGAAAAATGAGCCCCAAATCGGTATTTTATGTTTTTAATTTAAATTTGTTTAAAAATGAGCCTCTAATCGGCTGAAGGCAGATAGAAGGGGATTTTATGTGTTTTATTTTTTTTTAAAATCAGCTCAAAATCGGCTGACAGCCGATTAAAGGGGATTCTTTGTTTTTAATCCAATTTTGTTGAAAAATGAGCTCCAAATCGGCCGAAGGCCGATAAAGGTGGATATTATAATTAAATTTTGTTGGAAAATGAGCCCCAAATCGTCCGAAGGCCGATAAAAGGGGATATTATATTTTAAATTTTGTTGAAAATTGAGCTCCAAAGGCCGATAAAAGGGGATTTTATGTTTTAATTTAATTTGGTTGAAAATTGAGCCCCAAATCGGCCAAAGGCCGATAAAGGAGGATATTATATTTATAATTTAATTTTGTTGGTAATGGTTTTGGAGCCAAAAAATCATAATTTTGAATTTTTTAATTTTTTTTCCAAAAAGTGTGTTCATTTCATTTTTAAGTGACGTTAACCCAAAAACTACCGATTTGGCATCTGTTTTATATTAATTAAATTCTGAAAAAACAAAAAATCGCTATATTTTGATCACGTGACTACTAAAAAATTTTTTCATAATTTTTTTTTCCATTTTGCAATATATTATCCACCCCCAAGAAGTTTCAGAACACTCCACCCATTATTTCTATAAGTCGATACTAATGGTGGAAACCCTAGCTATTGTGCCTCGGCTGAACTTATTTTTATATGCTTCGGAGGGTTAAATTTCTGAAAATATGAAATTGTTCCTAAATTTTCTGGTTTTGAATTTGATTTAAATTTTTTACCAAAAATTTTTCATCTTGATATTTCAATTAAACAAAAAAAAGTATTCAAAAGTATACTTTCTAGTCTTATTTCACCCTGTGGTTTAATTTCCGAGATCAAAAATGATTTTTGAGCAACTTTATGAATCAACCAATCGGCAAAATTTGGCAATTTGTTATTAAAAATAAATTTAAATTAATCAAGAAAATTTTGAGGGTATTTTGATTTAATTTGAATGTTGACTTTTTCACAAAAATGTTTAATACCTAGATTTTGTAAAACTAAAATTGACTTTTCATTTTTGAGGTCAAAAGTGACTTCGAGCAACTTTAATTTTCAACCAATCAGCAGATCGGAGATTTTATAAGACCCTTTTATCGAGCAACTATTTTTTGCTCGGGGGCCCTTATTATATTACACAGGCATATATTAGTAGCATTATGGAAACCCACTTTCGCGAAAAAATGGTTTCCATAAATGGTAATGGGTTTCCATTAAATGGGTATGGGTTTCCATTAAATGGTTATGGGTTTCCATTAAATGGTTATGGGTTTTCATTAAATGGTAATGGGTTTCCATTATCGGGCGTTTCCATAAATGGTTAGTTGGTGTACAAAAATTAAAAAAAATATTTTCTCTGAATTTTCTGAAAAAAATCATTCTTAAAACCACTGGAAATAATTTTGTAGCCTGTAGGAGTTAAAACCTCGAAAAATTCCCGGCGGACACCCTACTCATAACGTATATTCCAAGATAATAATTCACTCGCCTTAGCTTGCATTTTATTATTGCAAATGGGTAATACATGTTAATTGTTTACTGCAAACAAATATACATAAATATCACGTGCTACTCACACGAGTTTCAANTCTCAGAATATCCAACGTTGACAATCCTCACTTGATATTTAACATGAAAAATTCGATTTTTTTAACCTTGGTTCAACATTCCTCCCCCTAAATTATTTCCTTCCCCCTTTCCCCTCCTTCCCTTCCCTTTTCATTTCTCAATTTTCGTTCCCTTCCCGGGGAAGGGAAAGGGGGAACGTTCCCTTTCCTTCCCTTCCCTTTTGGAAGCCTGATTGCACTAATTGAATAACTTTTTTTGCAGCAAGAAAGAAAAAGGCTCGACGATTTACTACACAGATTGTGATAATTTTCTTAACTTTTCATTATTTTCGTCAGGCTTCTATTTAAACTTTCCCGGTTCTCAACTGCTATTCTGTTAGTTTGCCCACTCAGTATCAACTATTTTGTTCAATGCGACGTATAATTTATTTTTAATAATATTTTCATAATTTTTTTGTTTTTCATAAAACAGATATTTTATTTAATAATTGTTAGAAAATGAATTTAAACAGTACAGTGGTTTGCTTTTCATCAGCGAAATTATAAATGTTGACCGAAAATTTTGAATTGCAATTTTCACCACTAGAAAAAATCTCAAAAAAATAATTTTAATACAAAAAAGTTTTCTGAGACTATGATTAACCCACTTTGTGAGTATTGATAATCTCAGGCCAAATTTGGCTCAAAAAAAATCCGAGGTAATTCTACCTACTAGTACGACGTACTAAGTACGTATAATGAAGTTTACAGTTTTTAAGTTTAGGCTTTTAGAACTCCAATATATACTTCAATAAAACGTAAAATTTTAACACCACATAATTTGATTTTCAGGTGGCACCATTTTCGATGCTACACTACCAGAAATTTAGGTTATAAAATATTAGATATCCATCTGGAGTAACATTTAACGATGAATCGAATGAGTCTATCGTAATCGATAGATTTTGGAGAGTAATAACTTTAAAGGTCAGTCAAAATGTTCACCCGATTTACATGTACATGATTAAAATGCATGTAGCCGAAAAAACATCCTTCCACCTATCTTAAAACAGCTATTCGTTTGTTTTTTACGTTTGCTTATTCCTAATATTTCCCCCCGAACAATCAGGCTGATTTAAAAGTACAAATTGATTTATAATCGAAATGAAACCGCCAGTTTACAAGTTATTGGTCAAAATAAAGTACATTTCTCAATTGTGAACCCTTTAATTCTTGTACACGTATATTATATATATTATATATATATTACGTTACTTGAAAAATACCGCATCGTCTTTTTTTTTAAATAAAACAGTTTCTAACAGGCCTTATTTTATATACGGAAATTCTAACTTTGCTTTCGACCACATTTTTTAAAATATTGCGTTATTACAAGATGATAAAATTTACTTATATTGCTGAGATCTGCAAATATTATATCACGAAAAATATATTTAGATTGAATTATTTGATTGAGTTTTCTGATCAGATTTAGAAGGGCCATTAAAGATAATACCTCAAAATAAGTGGCTATACGTTGAACGTAGAACATCCTTAAGTGGGGACAAATTAAACTTGGTTCAAATTTGAAGAGTTAAGGATATGAGCTAGAATAATTTACTTTGATAAAGATTATCAGTATTTTTTTTTTAGTAATCGTGGAATCCGCTCTACCGACTCTTTTTTTGTGTATTATTTCGTTAAAAATATCGTACAATGTGTTTACATAATTCAATTTACTGAGTTTTTGCAATACACAAGCTGGTTATTACTAGCATTTCAACGAACCTTAAATCCCCACAGAACATCATTTACGCCCATCTTTTTACACAACGGCTCATTAAGGGGCGATTGCCGCTAAAAAGTTTAAAAGTTTAGTTTTAAATATCAAATAGCTGGAATATAATCTGGATATATCTGGACAAAAATCTTGCATCATCTCGCCAGGTGAAAGTTTCGAAGAAAAACCAACGTCAAAACTAGAGGCTTTAGAAATGCGATGGTCCTGCGTTCAAATCTAAGACTCTACATATACAGTACAATATACAATACACTCCGTGGGCCCCAGTTTTTTTGATGCACAAGGTGCGTCATCTGAAAGTGAGGCTTTGGTTAATAACGTGTAAAGGAAAGCCAATAACAGACGTTTTTCTACAAATTTGTATCTTTTTGCCTTACACGCCTACGCATTTATGGGGAGGACCATTCCCTCAACTTGAACATAACAGTAGAAGCACGTGAGTAATGTGAGGAAGAAATCATTGTCCACACTCGATCTGGAAAGTATAAAGTCGATTGTATTTGGTTATCTGTATTTACTGAGTTAATTTGGTATTTCGGATTGTCAAAGAAAACGACACATGTAATAAAAAGCTCACCAATCTGCTTGTGATTTTCCATTTTGTCATAAATAACACCAATTAAAAAAATAAGAATATTTGTTACCTGACCCTCATTTAGCAACGACCACCTCCTTAATTAGACGATTTGAAATAAGGAATTTCAAACATAAAAAATCGGTTTTAATGTGTTAAAGCTATTTTGTAGAAAAATTTTTTCTGGTCATTTCAAGACGTAGGATTTTTTTTGCTTCGAAAATTTTCATAAAAAATTTTTGGTCAATTTTTCGTGATTTCACAGGTAGTCTGGAGTCCAGTTCTAGCGCAGCCGTATGAAGTGCTAGAAAGCTGATTTTTTGGGCAGTGAAAATTAACTGTTTTTCGGTTAGCCGTTTTTTTGATTGAGGGTCGGCGACCAATATTTGACGTCTAATGGCCGGTCAAAGTTCAAGGTCAATCTCAAGTTCATCGTATAGACTTGAAAGTACCCCCAAAAGAATCGGAAAAATCGACTTTTTGATGAACGTATTAGCAACTATGGGTCAATAATGTACTGAAAGGTCGCTAGAGAACAAAAACTGGTCAACACCCAAGGTCAACCTATCTGGCGACCTCTCAGTACATTATTGAGCCATAGTTTCTAATACGTTCATAAGAAAGTCGATCCTTCCGATTCTTTTGAGGGTACTTGCAAGTCTAAACGAT
>SCLH01000754.1:137552-164365 GCA_004367855.1 Oikopleura vanhoeffeni | reverse complement strand
TTTTTTTTATATTTCTCGCAATCACTATTTCATGCTGATTTAATGCGCGCCATTATTACATTGATTAGGCTAAAAATTGAAATATTGAAAAGGCGCAAAAATCTGAACAACTATCATATTGAAATACTTTCATTTAGGCTAACTTTTTCTTGCGAGTTGATTTTTTTGTATTCTGAAATGATACCATATCTAGAATTATTTCCTTTTTTATGCAAGTCCGAAACGATATTTTTTGGAAATTTTCTAGAATATTGGTCAAAAGTTTCCAATTTTATTTTGGTCTGAATTTCCGTGAAAATTGATCACTAATGGGTTATTTTGTTTTTGATCATCTGTCATTATTCGGGCATTTCAGTTAGCAAGCGATTTCAATGTTCTAGAAAAAAATATCCAGAAATAATTGGTCGAAAATAACTACTGCACCCACAATCCCCTTAAATCTAGAATTATTTATTTTCTATTTAAAAATAGTTTATTTTTGACGTTTCGGCTAAACAGCTATTTTCAGTGTAGCCGAAACGTCAAAAATAAACTATTTTTAAATAGAAAATAAATAATTATTATGTCTCAAAAACAATAAAAAATAAATCTAGAATGTCAGAAATTTTCATTCTGTGGGCGTTTTAAATTTACTTTTTCAAGAAGACTCTATTCAAAAAGAAAGATAATAAAAAATGTATTAAATTTTATTGCACGAGATTAAACATAATGATGATTTACTAGAGAATTTTAATAAAAACATTCATTTTTTTCTGCATGTATCCTTTTCCAAACGGAACTCCATCTCAAAAATGTTTACTATCTTTATAGCACTCGTTCGAATCCCACTAATGTTGTCTTACTGATTGTCTTGAGTATGATTATAGGAAAAGGTGCTTGATATTGGGACCGCTAAATTTGATCGGTGTGTAATCACTCAAGCAATCACTAAGACAATCACTTAGACAACATCAGTGGGATTCGAACACGCTCTATAGAGATAGTAAATGTTTTTGAGATGGAGTTCCGTTGGGAATAGGATATATAGAAAACGAAAAATATTTAAAATTTATTATGACTAAGTTAATGATATAAATAAACGTTTAAATGCATATATATACTTTTTTGTGTTACTGGCGGTCATTTGCACGACTAAATTTGTTTTTTATTCCAGCTTAACACATTTATATTCATTTTTTCGAAGTTTTTTGGGGCCTCCAAGAGTTAACGCATATGAAGTCAACGCATATAAAATCAGCTGATACCGCAATAAATTAAATTATCTATCAGATGATCCCATACTTTTATAAGAGATTGCTAATTGTTAATAATTATGGTGTCAATTTCAGCTCTTCTCATTTCACCTTCTTGACATTTTATTCTTGAGTCAAGGACCTTGACCCGTATAATTCATGACATATTTATACGTTTCAAAAATGAATGGAAAAATGCGGAATGTACTGTTTATGGTTTTCTAAATTATCAAATTTTCAAACAGCTTAGTTGTAATTCCGGATATGTCTGGTAATGATAATTTCATTAAAAATGGAAGATAACCACGAACTTTTGATAATAATTTTCTGAAAGCACAACCTCAAATCCGATATTGTTTTATTAAAAAACGTTGATGTCAGACATGGCATTTTCCAATATTTGTGACGCCAATATCTTCTAAAATAATGTTTCAAGAAAAATAAAATTATAACCGTTTGAATCGCAAGATTTGGAAAAACACTTCTATTGCAATTATTCTGTATTTTCGTGAGGTTGATTTTTCGACCAATGAGAAACCTTTTTTCGATAATTTTTGAAATTAAAAATATAATTTTTTGGTCTCTGAAAAATATTTCACAAAATGTACTTTTCTATTTATTCATATTATGAATTTCATAACTATCATATAACTCAAATGGCCAAATACCTGTAATAACCTATGTGTTCCACATCAGATGTCTATATTTAATCAAAAAATAAAAACGTTTTTTCAAAAAACTCAACATTTTGTAGAAAATAATTTGAAGTAAATAATAATCACCTTGAGATTCACCAGAAATATTTTCGTTCATAAATCGACGGTTTCATTAGCCAGTTGGCGCTAGTTGATATAAGATAGACATCAGCAGCCTAATCTCGGTTCACACAAAATCGTACTTTAGTTCTAAACTATATTTATTTCGAAGAAAATAAATTTGCAAATATAGAAATTTATTCAACGCATTAAAATCACATCTTGAAATTTGTCTTCAAAAACGTAGTTATAAAAATAATCAATATACAGTATCCATATTTTTTGCTTAGGCCTTCATTTATGCACGCATCATGATTGGCTCGCGTTCATTTACATTATTTTTAACTTTCTCACTTTGAATAAGCTAGGTTTATATTCAAAATAATTTAAACTTTCAAAATAAGACAAGGTGAAAGTCAGCAACAATTTGTTCAACTGGAAGTAATGAATTTACGGATATTCTTAAAACTTAAATGATTTTTGTCTGATTTTATTCAAAAAAATTGTAACGCTCTACAGAAGTTTAAATTCTAATTATACAGGTTATTTTAAAATTTGGGTTTATTTCAAAGTAAAACCTGAGAGGAGATAGATTTTACGTTTTGGCTTAGGTCTCCCTGTCTCGCTTATGTGTCCAAAAGTGTATGCATGAAAAAAAGTTTTGGCACATATATTACGCAAGCTAAGGCTAGTTCTACAAACTGGCTAATCTGAATAATATCCTTGAAGCTTTGGTTGGCTAAGTTTTCATCGAGAATAATCAATTCCAGCAACCAGTACCCCCTTAACTTCTAAAAAAGTATAAAAAATAATTGAAAAATATTTCGAAATTTTTTTGAAAATCATTCAAGTAATTTCATATAAAAAAAATGGGATTTTTGAATAGTTTATAAAAATACAAATTTTTACGGTGTTTATGTCTAAAACGACCACGGAGATTTAAAAAATGTTTTCAAAAAATTTTTACGACCTTGGGAAGGACAAAATTTATATTTTTTTCATCGCTGAAAATTATTTACGATTATTAAACCTTTACCGGTAACAGGCTAATTCAGATATAGAAATATTCAAACAATATCGATCTTACCAATTGTTTGAATATTTCTATATCTGAATTAGCCGGTCGAATCGAAAACGAGAACGACGAGAATCTCGTCACGAGATATACAAAAAATTCAAGTCAGCCAATCGCTTTCTTTTTGAGGGTTTAATAATCGTAAAAATTTTTCAGAATTTTTTTGAAATCGAATTTTAGAATTTTCAAAAATTTTCAAATTTGACCATAATTTTTTTTTCTCAGTTATTCCAATATCAGGCTCAAAATAAGAGTTGCAAAATTCTAAGAATTATGGCTGGAAACATTTTTTTAAATTGATTTTTTAAGGATGTGGGAGACGATAATTGGGCTCTTTTTTACACGTTTTCAAGTGAAGTTTCTGAAAAACCTGGCTTCAAAAATAATTTTTTTTTGTCAAATACGTAGTACAACTCTTAAGGAAGATGCAAGTACTATTCAGAGCATCTGATATTTCAACCTACGCTCAGAAAATGATTTTGAAGTAGGCGTCCTAAAAGCACTAAAAGCCCTATCCCTCATTCAAGTCTTCATCACTTTTTATTTATATTGCAATTTGAATAACATATATGATGCACCGACCAAATAAAGCCCTTTAATTTTGCCTCTAGTGGTCAAAACAGCTTATTTGGGAGCCTCGCGCAAACGCCTACTCCTCATTAAATATATATGGAAAATTTTCATTTGTACATCAAATTCACCGCAAAGCCTAGATTGAAGTTCAAATGTAGCTCCTTTTTTGATTTTAATCTCCAAAGTCTCAGGAACGACTTGTGAATTTCTAGTTTTGTAGAAATTCTGAACTATAAATTTTCTAAAACCTACTTTATTTGAAAAAAATTCAAAATTTAGAAAAAATCCTGAGAGTTAAAAACTCAGTGACAAATTCTGTACAAAATACAGTATGTGTTTTTTTTACTTGCGAAATAGAAATTGTCATTTAGGTGATTAGGGCCAATTAAAAATAGTAACTAAGTGAATTCTATTTTGAAAGCCATTCTATAGCCGATGTCAAGGGTTTGAAAATATAATCCACCTAGTTACCATTTAAAATTGGCCGTAATAACCTAAATGACAATTCCCATTTTGCAAGTAAAAAAACACATACTGTAGGGCAATCAAAAAAGTTATATGATAAATCTCAATTATCGTCACCCTTAATTCAACCTTTAATTTCAACCCCATAAAAACCAACTTTTCTTTGAAAAAAGCTCAAAACCAAAAAAATCTTATAAGGTAAGTTAAAAATCTTATAAGGTAAGTTAAAAAACTTTGCAGAAAATTCTCTACAACATAGTTGTATAGGCTGGCCGCGGTTGTCCCCTAAGGCGAAACTATACGTTTCTCGTTAAAAGTGCTAATCTCAAAAATTTTAAAAACTTTCAATTTCTTCAAATCTAGATTTTTGAGAATTTTGAGCACGGCCTCTGATTGGTTCTCGCATAAATGCTCAAAAATAGGTTTGTAAATGCTTAACAGAAAGCCCAGATCAATGCGATCGTTTTTTACATAAGAACCAACCCCCTCAGACCCCCAATAAAAAAGTTATGGGGGGTCTTGTGACTACGTGTCCTTATAAAATGACAGTTTTTTTGTCATTTTATAAGTGTTAAAAGCCTCGTTCCAGACTGGGAATTTCACAAAAGCCGCAAAATATCATTTAGCGTCTTTGAGTGAAAAAATTTTTTGTCTAAAAGGTTGGAATGCATAAATAATATGGGATATAAGGCCTAAAAAAGTCGAATTTTCGACAGAAATACCAAAAGTTTCATAAGGCTCTAGAGTCTAAACAATGATAATGAACTCAAATTCATTTAAAATTGTTTTTGCGTATTTCTTAGAAAATATGTTGACCTCAAATGACCACTGATTTTTTTTTAATCCGAGGGTTGGCGGTAGAGAGCAAAATAATTGAAATGACCAGTAAGATAAATATTAAGGAAAAAATTGATCAACTGTCCTTATACAACGGATTGATATCATTTAATTGCAAAAAATTCAAATAACAACAAAATGTGCACATATTTCAGTATTTTTCATCAAATTACTGTTTTATTTCAATTTTATCAAAATTCAATTTTAAGAGTTTTATAATAATTAACAGTTATTATTTAAAATCAGAATCTAGAGTAAATTTCGTCCATGGAGTTTGAAAATAAGAGTGAAAATAAAAAAAAAACGTCGCCGGGTGGTGCTAAAGAGGCAAATGAGTCTTACGGGAAATTAACAACGTGTCTGTGAAAACTTTGTTCGAGTAAATTGATATCTAGGAACAAGAAATGAATTTTGAACATTATGAAAAAAATAAAAATTACCTGCAAAAATGAGTCTTAAGTGAAATTTGAAGTTCATTTCAAAGATAGGGAGGGACCTCATGAGGCAATTTTCGAATTTTAGCAAAATTGCAAGTAGATCTTGTTGAGCATCAAAAATGAAGTTCAAAATCGGAATTTGAGATTATTCACGTCACCAAAATTTTTTTTATTTGATAATTATCACGAAAATCACCAAAACTGGTGGTCAGCTTTCTGATTGGTCGGTATTGTGTGGGATAAAATTGACATAATTTTCTTATTTATAATGTTAATCCTTATCGTACTTATTTTTATTATTATTATTTGGGTCGAAATTTCATTCTGGTAGCGCTAAAGAGCAATATCTTTGAAATCAGATAAAACAAAAATTAACAATCTGTCCTTATATCTCGGTCAATGATTCAAAAAGATTCATAATTACAGCCATCGAAAAACTTGAGAAAAATTATGTAATTTAACGTCGAAACGAGTTTTTGGTAAATTTCCAAGTTTTCCGGATTTTTTTCGACAGGTTTTTCAGAATATTTTGACTCAAATCTTATTTTTCCGCGTACATAGGATCTTTCACGTTCAAAAATGATTCAGTACAATATTTTCGCACAAATTGTAAATAATCCTATGTCCAGGGACATTTTTTTCAATAATTAACTTCAAAATAAGGTTAAAATTAGAACATTCGAACAAAAATTTCAAAAACTGGTTGTCCCTGTTCTAATTGATCGGTATTGTGTGGAATGAAATTACCTATTTTTTCTCAGTTATTATGTTGATTTTCACCCCACATATATTCTTTGGGTCAACATTTCACACAGGAAGCGCTAAAGAACAATATCTTTGAAATCAACGAAAAAAAATTTAAAGGGACAAAAATTAACAATTTGTCCTTACACCTCGGTCAATGATTGGAAAGAGGTTCAAATTTCAACAACCGAAAAATTTTGGTGAAATTGTTTAATTTGACGTCAAAACGAATTAATAAAAAAGGCAAATTTTTCTGACAAATAGTCATATTTCGGATAGAACATCTAAAAATAGATTACGAAGTCAAAATAAAGCCTTTTAATAAGTTGCAATCGATTCCTAAGCCCCGATTTACCTGGGTTTGATATTTTGTTTGTTCAATTTATCAAATAGAGAAAGTTGACTTGTGCAAGCAAATCTACATGCAGAACCCCCTTNAAGTGCAAAAAAAATCCAAAAAAAATATGCACTTTGAGGGGGTCAACGGGGATTATGCGCACTTTAAGGGAAAATGTTTTTTTTTCATGAGGCAAATTGTTTTTTTATCGATATCTTTATGTAATTTCGATTCCTTAAATTATTCTTTACAAAATACGAATTGTAGTTTTCTGAATTTTTAGTTTCATAGACTTAAAAATTCGAATTTAAATTTTCTAGTACGAAATTTTCTATACGAATAAATGTGTTACAAATCCCAACTTAAACTTCTTGCTCAAAAGTGCTGGTGAGACGACTTATTGTTTTCCGCCGTTAAGCCTCAATTGGCAGGTTACTGAAGGTTGCTGGAGTACCAATAATTCTAGCATTTACTTGTCTCTGTATTTGTGTACCGAATTTTTCAGAAAAATAGCTAGCCAAATAAGACTGAGTTTTTTTCCGACCGCTTTCTATATAAAAATCATACAGCCTGAGTTTTCTCATTTACTACGTTTTTTTTCGTCCGCCGGTTAGACAGGCATATTAAATTTCATCTTGATTTACGATCATTGATGACTCATTTTTGGCACGTGATGAAGACGTTTTTTTGTCCGCGAAGACGTTTTTTCGTCCGCGAAGACGTTTTTTTCGTCCGCAAAGACGTTTTTCCGTCCGCGAAGACTTTTTTTTCCGTCCGCGAAGACCCTTTTTTCGTCCGCGAAGGCAATTTTTATTTGTTTCAAATTAAACTAATTTATTGCTAAAATTTTAGTGCACAGTTGAAAATACTGCTGAAGATTCAAGAATAAAATTTTTCTGAATAATTCTTGTCTAGAAATTTGTTTTTTAGCTTTGATTCTATCTTTTTCATAAAAAGTCGGTGTTGCAGGAAAAAAGGTAGGAATCACTTTTTGTGGCCTTGAAGTACATGTAGGATCAAATGACGCATCTTCAACGAGCATTAATTCGACCATTTCTGAATCTATTTCTTCAGTGGTCGTTTTTGCTGAAATAGAAGTAGACTTGATTGCAACAATTGTATAATTGTGTATTTTTTCATGTTGAACCTTAAGGGGGTTGTCGTCGAAAAATTTTATACTTAATTTTTTAACAGGCTTAATTTTTGAATTTCAGTATATATTTGAGAAAATTATTTAAATTTTGCCATCTAAGAAATATTTTTGAAATTTTTATATTTTAATTTGATCGGTCCGCAAGATTAAAATAAAAGCTTACGGGTACATGTTGAATTAAGGTCATCGATTAAGGCGTACAAAAATACTTGCAACAAATACGAATATCGGAAATTTATTTTAACTTTAAGTTCAATCCTGAGAATGATAATAAATCGAAACGTTGATATACAAAAATAAGTTTTTATAATTTATTTTTGGTCAAATTTATTTTTCCTAATTTTTAACAAGTAAACCGATGATAAACTCTTAAATATAAACTCTTAAATATATAAAATAAGGGGGTAGTGTCCAGCAAAAAAGTTTGGCTGAAAAAAATGTATATAACTAAATCGTCCAAAAAAAAGGTTGCTCGGGGTCTCGCAGCGCTATTTGGTGTCTAGCGCCCTTTAGCGGCAATATTGTAAATAGCCTTGATATCGCTCTGGATAAAATAAAAAGAGAACCGCTTGGAATTTTAACTTAAAAATAAATGCAAATGAATACTAGGATTACCTTCTTGGTAATTTGCTCTAACAAAAATCAGATCGATTGATTTTAACATANTCCTAAACAAATAAATTGTTGCTAAAATTGTGATTTTATCAGTGAGTATTAATTAACGGAAATGCCAGAGTTTCATCACACAAAATGATTGATGTCTAATATTTGTCAACCTTTTGATAAAATGTGTTCTTTGATGCGCCATAATTATTTGCTACCATTATAGACACCTATTGTGCCGAATGTGTTGATCTTAATTAATATTTTCGCGATAAAAACCTTTTTATTATATTCTTAGCAATTTGTTATTCAAACTTTAATTTATGACTTCAATATATTATTCAAAATAAGCCTACTATATGTTTGAGCTTCAAACTGCAGAAGAAATTCCGCAACGCCAAGAGTTTTGCGCTTAACTTTTGTTCTAGGCCCTTAAAAAAAATTTCGCCCAATAATATTAAAGAGGAGATTTCAAGGATAAAACGACTCCGATACAAAATAATTTCTATGTCAAACAAAAAAGCCTTGTTCAAAAGATTGAATAAAAAACACGTTTTTGGACATAACTTTCGTTTAAAATCAGAACAAAAAAATTCGCCCGATAATATTCAAGATTATTATTCTGCAGTCACTCTCGTTCAAAAATTAATGAAATCGGATGTCAGATTAAACATCCTTGTGCATTTGAAAAGTTCGACTTTGGCGCCCTCTTGTGGCTGAACCTTCTTTCAAAAATCCGCGAGAACTCGACCAAAATTTTTTTCAGGGTCAGTTTAGTATTATATCAAATTTTCAGCCAAACGATTTTGCTGGACACTACCCCCTTTAAATACAGTTTTTTTTTGAATTGTTAAAAAATGGCGACGACTCCCTTGAAGGCATACGTATTAATTTCTTCGCATTCTTCACGTGTCAGCTTTATTTTTTTAATCGGTTGGTATTTTCTAGGAATAGTTGTTAGCCGAATTCCATCCATTTTTTAAAAATTCTCTATTTCATAAATGGAAAAATTAATCAATTATTTTTCGTTTTTTGAAATTATACTTTTTTAGTAAATCATAATTTTAAAATATAGAGGTTGATATTTCCAGACCGATTTTCTTAAAATGAAGACGTTTTTTCGTCCGCGAAGGTAAATATTTCGAGACCAATTTTTTGAAAATGAAGGCGTTTTTTTCGTCCACAAAAAAACGCGTTCAAAATCTTTGTTTACTGAACACGTTTTTTTTCGTCCGCGTTTGACTGTCTACCCGGCGGACGAAAGAAAACGTAGTAAACGAGAAAACTCATGCTGTATATTTTCTTTTTTTGTGCTAATATCAAAACATTTCGCTTTGCGTATTTTTTCTTCATAAATTTTCATACAAAACCAGACTTTATATGCTGCATATATAATATGCAGTATTTTTGAGTCTCATACTGACAATTAAACAAATGAACCCTTTACGCGCCAAAAAAACGATCAGAAATATCATATTCACAGGTGATGATCGGTAGAGATAATCAAAGAACATTTTGTACGTAAAAAGTTGATTGCGTACTGTGCAAAAATGAAATATGCACTTTAACCCCCACACACCCAAAACCATTTAAATTCCCCTCACACCCAAAAGGCCATTCGGGGACGCCACTTTGGGCGATTATTGCGGAGATAATAAATGCAATAGAATATTCATCATTTTTTATGACCCGAGATCAAGGATAGACTTAAATTAAAAGCTAATAATTTTTGAAACTTTTAATTCTGTGTGCTCGATAAATGCAAGACAAAATAAAGATTTAGTTCCAGGTACTTCATCGGAAAACCATACATTTTTCAAAATCACATATCAATTACAAAAGATTAAATAGAACACTGGCTATTGAAATATGGTCTCTGATTTAAAATGCTTATCTCAATCGTCTGAAAAACGAGTTTTTGTATTCCTTTGCGCCAAAATGCAAGCAGGAAAATCAGAAACAAATTGAATAAAAATAGTTTTCGGCTTGAACTTTAAAGGCTTATTACGGTGAATTGCAAAAAAAGTAAAAATTATTCAAAATTTATCGAGATCAAGGTCAGACGTAAATTTTAAACGGTTAATTTTTTTTTAATTTAATTATTTTTGATCGATATAACTTATATCATATAAGCCTTAAAAAATGAAGTTGGGTTTAACAAAAAAAACGATTTTTCCAGAGTGATATGCAAAATATAAATAAATAACTCAAACTTTGGCTTACTGAATATGTTTTCTGATTAAAAATATCTTTATCCATTAGCCTAAAACATGATATTTTTTTTCTTTGCCAAGAAAGCACATTACGAAAATCGTAAAAAAACTATTTTTGAGGATAAAAATAAATTTATTTGATCAAGATCTTCAGCCACTAAAAAGAGTACAAACTCTCGGCCCACTGTTGGCTTGATTACTCTGCATAAAATCGAGTTAATCAAGCTTCAGCTGTGCTCTTTGTCGCTTCGCATCGAATTCTAACTGAAAATAAAACTGATTTACTTCAAAAAATAATTATTCGCGTAATTGAGTGGTTTTAATTTTTTTGACTTTTCAGAGAAAGCACTTGAGAAAAAATAAAACTTTCAATAAAAACCAGAGAAGAAAAATAATAGTACCAGGAGTAGCCTCAGGTAATTTCCTAAATACGAGTCTCTTCAGAATTTTATGTGTTGTATTCGCGCTAGAATTTTTTACGAAAATCAGGCAAAAATCGTAAAAAAAAAGTAGGAAAAAATATCTTTTGAACTGCTAGTCGTATCAAATTTTCAGGCCCATTACTCGAAATAGAATTGCGAACTCTATGATAGATTTGAATCAAAAGTCTGTGGATTTATTATTTCTATCTCGTTTTGAGGATTTAAAAAATCTCGCGTCCCCGAATGGCTTGTGAGTGTGAGGGGGTTAAGGGGTCATCGTCTTTTTCAGAAAAAATATGCACTTTAAGGGACCAAAGGGGATCATGTGCACTTTGAGGGGATGCACCTTAAGGGGTCAGGGACTGTAACACGATTTTTCGAGATATTGAAATGCAAAAAAATAAATAAATAAAAACTCAAGGTGCTGAAAATTTTATGGCGACATTTGTCAAAATTTAAGTTTTTGAGAAAATTCTAGACTTTGAAAAACAAAAAGTAAAATTTTGGCCCCACAGAAGTTTGCTGATGCAGTTTTACATAATCTCAAGAATTTTCAACTTTTTTTATTATTTTTTAAAGGCGCTGAAAATTTTTTAAGATTTCAAATTACCGGTTTTAAATTCGGTTTACTGGAAAAATACCATCTAGTAGAAATTTTCAAATGAAATGATTTGTAGCCGAGGTTTCGATCATTTCAGCCATACAAGATGGAAGTTTGTAGCTCTTACCGTTTTTTGTAAAAGGCATTCGAAAAAACCTTTCATACCATTGGGAACCCCCTTTATATAATTTATATTAAGTCGTGGTTTTTAAAGTATATTCAAAAATTAATTTTTGACGTTTTATGTAAAACTGCATACCTCAAATGAGACATAGAACAATAACGCGTAGTCTAGTAGGCAGTATCAAAGCAATAATTTATACACTAGACCAAGTACTACACCAACCTAAACCTAGAGCCATGAATAAGCGAGGCGAGTTGGTCTTTAAGGGGGTAGCGGTCGCACTCTTTTTATGGTACTTTGGGGTGTAAAAAAGCACGACATTGCTAGAAAACACTCAGAATGCATTAACTTATTAAAAAAAAAAATTTGAAATTCTCATTTTTTGGAGAAATTTTTCTGAGTTTTTTTTTGGAAAACATTGAAACGCAATTTTCGACCAGAAAACCTCAAAATATCAAAAAGCTGTAAGCAAATTTTCTTCTCAGCATCATCCAAGCTTTAATTTGATGGTACTTTTGACTAAATCCGACGACTTTCATTTTCCGAGTTTTCACTTCCGGTTTACAAAAGCGCGATTTTCTAGAATTGAGCAAAAACTTTCAAAATTTTGTTTTCGCCAAAAAACCTGAAACATATTTCTCCGTCTTTTGTCAAATTTATACTGCATGACCGATTGTAGCAAAAGTACAAATCGTCGGACCAAACATTACCTCTCGTCTGATATATTTGAACAAAAATCTTGCATCCTAAAAATAATCAAAAGTGACGGATGATCGTTCCATCAGAAACGTGCTGTACAAAAATACCGGAATTATTTTTTCAAAATGTATCTCCTCCTGAGTTTTTAGGGTACAACAATGATTATGACTCAAATTAACCTGGACAGAACGTGAGCAAAAAACCGAGTTGAGTTTTTTGACATTCTTGAATTTGCTCTCAATATCACAAAAAACTGTATTTTGACCCTTGTTTAGGGGTCTCAATCAAAAATGTATCTCCTCCCTGGATTAAAAGTCCACACATTCGAAACCTAGATAAATGTGCAGCTTAGAGTCGTGCAAAAAAACGAGTTTGAGTTTTGTCTGAATTTCTGACTTCGTTTTTCTGTAAATCGGTTTTTAAATTTCAAAATCAAGAAATTTCAACTTTTTTCATACGAAAATATTTTTAACTCATCAAAAACTGCTTTCCTAGCCATGTATTAAAATAAAACGAGTACCAAAATGCTTGTAATTTTTCATTATTTTATAAAAAAGGCAATTTTAAAAATAAAATTGGGAAAATTTGTTTCTAGAGCCTCATTTAGCGACGACCACCCCCTTAATCCTTCTATACAGATAATCGACGTGTTCTTTCGAATGAGTTTTATATATATATTTTGCAAGGAATTCAACAAAAAAGTTAGAATTTAAGAATAATATACACGTACTATCACCCCAATTTCTTGAATCAAATAAACAAAAAGTGCACTTTAAATATGTTATCCTAACATTTCCAACGAAAATGTCTAAAATATGTTGAATTTTTGACAAGTTGACTAAAGTACTGGATGCAATTCGAATCAATTTGCACCGATTTAAATGTTCTATCAAAGACCCTTTTTGAAATAACTACAGTAAATATTAACTAAAAACTTATTTTGATTTTTGTAAATACCTCTATTTTCTAAAATTAACATAATTTCAATGATTTATGGAATAATTGCTGGACCATATCATATATGGTCCATATCCCTTAATCACACTTTGGTTAATAAATGCAAAATTGGAAGATTTCTTCTAGTATAATTTATACTAGAAAAATCATCCGACAGCATTTATTAACCAAAGTGTGATAAAGGGATATCCGCATTAATCGAAATTTTTCATATTTAAGAAATTAATTTAGTGAATTATTTTATTTTTTAACCGCTCCGAAACAAACGTCCAACGATACTTCGTAGTTTATTTTATTATGAAAGTATAACAAACTTTGGGCCTATTATGACCACGAGGCGCAGTAAAGAAAATACTTATGTTTGATATTTTGCAACTTTGTAACTTATTGACCCTGGTTAGAAATATTTTGATAAGACGATTGACCCTAAAAGTTGGGTAGTGACCGCAAAACGTTTTTTGCTTAACCCTTGTGAGCACAGAGCCACAATTGTGGCTCAAGCATACCTAAAATCATTCAAAAAAGGCAAAAAACGGAATCGTAGAATCTTTTCTTTCAAACACATAATGTGTTACACATTATAAAGAATTTTGATTCGGTTCCCAAAAAATAATTTAAATTTTCTGTGAATGTTCGGTTTAAGTATTACGGGGAATTGATTTATTAGGATTTTTCGCCTATATTTCACTTCCGGCAAAATTATTTCGAAACTAGACATAAAATACAAATCTGAGATAAGCCAGTTTTTAAGAAAGTGCTTTGTGCATGCATGACAGTTAAAATACAAATTTATTGGTATCTAGAGGCAGATATTTTTTATTGGAAGTGAAATTTCTAAATTTTCAACTTCAAAAATTTAATTATTATAAAAATGAATTTTAGCAACTAAAAATTGTCAACAGTTGTACTTCATTACCATATTAACCTGAAAATAATAAAAAAAAATGTAATAATCTGCTAATATAGGGAAAAATAAACATTTTTTATCAAAAATCATGATTTTTGCATCAAAATTTTTGACTTATTTTCAAATTACTTTTGATTTATGAGATATAAATCAAAGCGGACAAAACAATGACGTAGGTCAGATACTTTTGCATCGTTTCCGACAGAAATATAACTTGTGCAGACAACTGTGACCGTGTATCACGTGATATGGTATACCTTGCTTTTCTCACTATATATTTTCTAGAACTAGAAATTAAAATTCTAGAATATTAAATGTCGGATGCAAAAATATTACCTTTCAACTTCCTTATGCAGAAAAATTAAAATTCCAACTGCCTTAAGCTTTCTGTAAACAACATTTCATAGTAGAGCCACAATTGTGCTCTGGTGCCTTGGCGGATCTTTTTTTATATGCTCACAACGGTTAACATTTTAAATTTTGTTCAAATTGTAGCCTGTAAAATAATATTATCTGATCAAAATTTTTTGAAAAATCGTCAGCGATTGCTTGAAAATGACAATCCGTTTTTGAAATTGCCTATAATTTGGATGGGATTTCAATTTTGTCAAAGAAAATTTTAAGCCAAATGAAAGGCAATTTCAAAAACACGGGTTTCATTAAAACAATTGCTGATGATTTTTACAAGAGATTTTTGATCAGATAGTAATATTTTAACGGGCTACCATTTGAAATAATTCAAGGAACGTTAAAATATCTTTGCCGTAGGATCACCCCTAGAAAAATTTTAGTCTTACAGTTTTGCGGTTCGTACCTTACCTTAAAGGCAGTTGAGAAACAAAGTTAAGGATTATGTGCAGATTTTAACTTTTTTGAATCATTTCGAAAGTTACCCTTTTCTTGATTTTTATCATGCTTCTGAAGATTTGCTGTGTCAAAGAAAAACCACTGATTGACGAAGGTAAGATTTCATTACGTTTACAACCAGATGCGAGAACCAGAACCCGTAATTATAATCCGCAAAAGAAATTAGCTAATCGGTTGTTCCCAAAAATTGTTTGCCAAAATGGCTTTTCTTTTTTCAGTGAACAATTTTGCTATACCTTCTTAGAATTATGAAGTTCATAATCAACAGTTTATTATGAACTTCAGTTGATTATCAACTAGGCATCCAAGAAATATATTTTGGTTCAACCATGTCCGCGAAAAAAACTGGAGCTTAAGGGGGTACTGGTCGCTAGAATAAAATGTTCTCTATAAACAATTAGGGCTTTGAGGATAATAGTCATATAAACCATATTGTAGAACTATCCTTTATCTTGTGAAAAACAAATCTCATCTTTTCTAGTAGGCATACACTCCTTCTCACATAAGCGACACAAGAGGACCTTAGCCAAAATGGTGAAAGTATCTCCTCCTAGGTTTTATGTTGAAATTGGCTGAAATTATTTGATAACAAAATGCGATTTTTCGCAATAAATTATCATTATTTTGAAAAAATATCGATTTTTCCGAAAAAAAAATTATTACCACAAAACACGCAATTAAATTTAGCACCGGACTGTTTATTTGAAAAGCTGAACCTGCTTGGTCGATTTGACCCAAAATCGAATGGTGGACACGCTAGACATATTGAATTTTGTTAATTGAATAAAATTAATTTCCACTTAAAAACTAATCAGGCTAATTAAATCAGATCAACTAAACATCTGAGCTTAATTCCAGCTCAGATTATTATTCTTTATTTGCATTCTAAGGGTACAGAATGGCTACAACTAACTCAACAGTAAAGGTTTTTGGTTTACAAGAGAGTTTTAAACAGTCGTTTTTAAGTATTAATATATTTAATTAAATAAGCAGACCCTATTCATATTGCAGGGCATTTTTTATTTTAACACGGATTCTAATCACGGATATATCAGATTGGGGACAAAATTAATTGTTCTTTTTATCAAAAATATAGCAGAAAAAATGCTGGTCTTGTCTTTCTCAAAACATTGGCCTATAATGCCAACAGTAGGGCATCACTTGTCACCCTATTAATCATTGTCTCGATCATTCCTCATGAGTCATTTCCAGCTATGCGATTTGATTTGACAATCATATCTCACTCTGACTAATCAGAATTGTATCTCATATATTTTTTTATTTTTTTTAAACTTTTTCAATATATCCTTTTCGGAACGGAACTCCATCTCAAAAACGCTTACTATCTCTATAGCGCGTGTTCGAATCCCACTAATNTTGTCTCGGTGATTATAGGCAAGGGTTTTGATAATGGAACCGCTAAATTTTATTGGTGTGTAATCACTCAAGCAATCACTAAGACAATCACTTAGACCACATCAGTCGGATTCGAACACGCGCTGTAGAGATAATAAGCGTTTTTGAGATGGAGTTCCGTTCCGAAAAGGATATAATATATTTTCATATATTATAGATGACTTATATTTTTAGCTCTCTGGCTCCATTTTCGAATTTTCAGAGATGATTCCTAAGTTTCTTTGAACTTATAAATTTATCTTTAAAAACTAATCAGTTTAACTCATAATTTAAGCCAATTTCCTTATTCTTTGAAAAATTATTGTCAGTTCGCCGAGTTCATGCGTTGTCAATTACATGATTATTTATAATCAAATCTTTATCCGACCAGTTTTTCCTTTGTTTTCAAAATTTTCCTAATTTTTATTGTGGTGAAACAAAATCCTCAAAAATTGCTTTCTAACGGTCCCCTGCCGAGCATTGCATCAGTTCAATTTGGTTTTCCTCGTCCCATCTTGATCAAGTAAACCACCACACGCGTCGGGGCGCCCTAGCGCCACCCACCACACCTAGAAACCTCCCTATAAAAACGGTAAAAAAACTAAAAAGAGTATAACAACCAACACAGTTTACTATCACAAAAAAGTAGTATGAAATTTTTTGCAAATATTATCCCAGCTTTAGTTTTGGCCCAGGCTGATGAGGAGCGAAAAGTACCACCAAGACACCCTCTACAACGGTTAGGCCGATTAGTTGAATTTTCTCATGAGATGTTAGACGCCTGGTTTTCCTTTGTGCCTTCTAAAGACTCATGGAAAGGAAAATTTGAGCGAAATGCCGCAAGAATGGAGAAGAACTTTTTGAGAGGAGAAAGTAAATGTGGGTTCTATGACGAACAAAATTTACCTCATGGCGGCCCCGAGCGAAAAAGACGAGAAGACGATTACGATTATGATTACTCCGATGATAATGTTGATAGATATAACCGGGAGGACCCAAGTACAGGCGCAAGACAAATCACAACTGGGTTCAGAAAGTGGGCACAAAGATACTTGTCTCAATGTTCTGGGCAAAAGACCTATAATTACCAAGTGACCAGAATGTCAAAATGGAATCAAAAACTTCAGGCTCACTTACAGTCTTTGAACTGAGGTAGTTTTCGACCAGCCAATATTCCCAGAATCTATTAAAGTTCAATGAAAAAGCAAAATTTTCTCTCTTCCTTTGTGTATTTATAGTCCGAAAAAGGTCCATTTTTATTCATTATAAATCTGTTTATAACGTTTTTTCTAAATAAAATAAATCAAAATAATTTCTCGTTTATTTTATTGCAGGACTTGAAAAACAATGCATGAAATTTTTCAAATCAGCTAGAATTTTGACTGTGAGCTTTTTATCAGAATTTAGGAAAAATGCCCAAACAGTCTTTGAAATTTTATGTTTGCTGATTCTTCAACTTTAAATTGTAATTTAACTTCCTGAAAATAGAACCAAGAAATGAAGCCCAGAAATTATAGAAAGAAATTATATTTTTTATTTCAAATTTTGAACTTTTTCAGTCAAAATTTTACACATTTTACAAATTTTAAATATTTATAATTTTTTTTTAGGATTTGTCAAGTGTTCCCAGGCTTTTTCACCAATATATACATATCCCCTATTCACACTTTTGTGAATACTCCCGGCCCTGATTAGGAAACGTAGTGTGTTTTTAAGTAGTAGGGCCGGGATATTCACAAAGTGTATACGATATGTATATCGTTAACCCCCTCACACCCTTTGACTATCTGAAGGCGAAACAATTTCGGGGGCCAAAACAGACGCAGAAATAACATCGTCACAGACCTACAATTCAAATGGCGTCATAGAGTTTGCAATTTTATTTCCAAAAATATTGTTGAAAAATTTCATACGATTAGCCGTTCGAAAGATATTTTTCCTACTTTTTTTTAGGATTTTCGCCAAAATTTTTGTTAAAAAATTAATTGTGTGAAACGATACATAAATCAAAATCCTGAGGAAAGCCAAATTTTTGGAAAGTATTCAGGATTCTTTTGATATAAGTTTATTTTTCTGCAGTTTTCTAACGGAAGAATAATTTTTCACAATTGATTTTATGAACCTCAAATAATGAAAAAAAATATTTTCAAAAAATTATTTTCCGAAAAAAATTGAACGACAATTTTAACCAAATAAAGCCGACAAAGACAAATCGATCAAGTGAGAACATAAGGGTACTGATTTTGAGATCAGTATGATTAGCAATATTTTTCACATTTTACTGCATATATTTTCACGCGCGGCAATATGATTAATTGTTTTGTAAGCGATCGAGATATCATATTTCAAATTTGAGACAAGCTATAAATAGCTAGAGTTTTACTTGTAAATTTTTAACTTATATGTCATTTTAAAAAATGTATGGCTTTCCAAGAAATACAAGGTGAGTGAACCTCTTTTTTCTCTGGCAGTTATCGAGTTCACAGACTTCGAAATTTGAAAATGTTCATTGAAAATGTTATGTGTTATGTACTTAATTCTATCCTTGATCTCAATCAGTGAAAAATAAGTTAATTGATATCTCTTCCAGTTTTCCCGTGATAAGCGCTCAAAGTATTGCCTTTAGATAGGCTTTTGGGTGTGAGGCGAAGTTCTAGTTTCTGGGTGTGAGGAGGTTAATAAACTAAATATAAATTTCAAACAATGAGCTCTTAGTTCGAAAAATAAATCATATGAATCATCTGATGAAATATGAATACCATAAAATCATATAAAATAATATTATACGGTATAAATTATACCGTATAATATTTATTTTTTTATTTAATTAATAGATTAATTTATAGTGAATCTATTTAAATTTTTAAATTCATAAAAATTGAGAACATTTTGTTCCAGGATATTAAAAAAACCTTATTACGCGAGAAAATAATAGGGATTTAAATGCTTAAATTTCTGTCCGTCAGTAAAAAGTAACGTTTTCAGTGTGAGAGAAAAAGGTGAACAGAATCTTTTCTTTAATTTACCTGTCTATTTTTTCAATTTATTAAAAAAGAAGGAGAGTTTCACTTATACGGTGATTACACTAAAAAACTAATCAGGCTGATTTTTTCGATAATTTTAGAACTTTATTAAAAAGATTTTGAACAAAATAATAGGTTTTTACTATGTAACGGTTTTTAGACGCTTTTGCTGGTCTTGCCAAAAATTTCATAAATAATTCAATAACATTACTGTAAGGTCTAGCTACTACCATTGGATATTTTTGGCAAAAATCTAACTTGGGGCATCCTGGCCGACTTCAGGGTCCGGCGGCCGGCCCTTTCCGTTTTGCAGAAAACTCCCTGGGAAATCGTGTGACCATATCTCTTTATCACACTATTGTTAATATCCCGGCCCTGATTAGCAAATGTAGTGTGTAACATACTGAGTGTTTTTCAGTAGGAGGGCCGGGATATTAACAAAATTGTGATAAAGGGATATATCGATTAATTTTATAATTAATAATTATAACGAAAAGGGCAAAAATTTTTGGAAAAATTAAGTTTTCTAGACCGAAAATGCCAAAATAGTGATTTTTCGCCCTTTTCGTTTTTTGACGTTTTACTGCCAACCCGAGTTTTTATACTATAACAATGATTTATGAATTAAGACATCGGACAGAATGATTGCAGCTCACCTATGTGCGTTTTAAAATAATTCTTAGATTTGTCTTCATAATCATCAAAGAACATTATTTTAACCCTATTTTAGGGGGTCTTAATGCGAATGTACCTCTAAGGAGAGTTTTGTTCAAATTTCTTTCTTGTTTTCCCTTGAATCGTGTTTTAAATTCCCAAAAATCAAGAAATTTCAAATTATTTTATACGAAAATTTTTTGAAGTTATTAAAAAGTCTTTCCTGACCATGTATAAAAATAAAACGACTACCCAAATGCTTGTAATTGTCCATATTTTTAGAAAAAAAAATGGAATTTTTTATGGGCCTCATTTAGCGACGACCACTCCCTTAACCCTCCGAGGCATATCAATTACGGGGGGCCCGTCGGGGGCTCCTGGTCATTTTCTACTAGATTTTTAGTCAATATTTTTAAATAATTCTAAACTAAACTAATACTAATATATTGAACGCTAAATACAAAATGCTACACTGCTGGTTTTAATACCATTAACGGTATTTTGCGGTCATAACGAAGCCAGCGATGTTTATTAATTATCTTTTTAATTGCCATATTTCGCAATTGTCCGAAAACGTGTTCAAAGTTTATATGGCTTTGCAGAACCATCTGCGTCTCTAGGAGTTATTCTCAGTATTTAGAATACGAAAAGGAGATGTCAGCCGATATGGCTGCTCCGGTAGTTTATCGAATATCTTCACTGGAAAATCTCCAGACCATTTCTCTCATGAATAAGGACGAAATTGGGAATATTTATATCAATTTTAAATCGGTAAGTTATAAAACAAGGTTTGAAAAAAATAAAAATTATTCCTTTTTAGATGAACCCGAGTGGCGCAATGTTAGTACAAGACGCAGTTGTAACACTTCAGGAAATGTTGCAAATAAAAGGTTTCTTCATCTAAACTCTTGTTTCTTAAACAATTTAAAAAGTTTGAAAATTTTATTTTGTATCAGGATGACTTTTTCGAAGCTAGGGCTGGCCGCCGCAACAACTTTAAAATTAAATTTCAATAGACAACTGTTGTCTGACAACAGTGACACTAAACAAAACTCACATTGTATATTCAAATTGAATATGTTAATAATTTGACTTATAGACTTTAACTTATAGTCTATAAATTATAGTGTTCGGGAAATGGATAGACAAAATAAAATCTGATTTTAGGCTGGCCATAAAAAAAACTTTCAGGCCTCAAGGCGTCGAAAATTTAATAATTTAAAATTATCATTTGAACAAATTTCCGTTTTTGCGAATTCTGTCAATAATTAGTTTCACAATTTATATCCCAATTTATATGTGATTGTGCTCGTTACATGGTTAAGCTTTTCTTTATTGGTTCACGCGTAAGTTACGTAAGTCATGTTCACTTGCGCGAACGAGCGTGGGAAAGAACAAGACAAATTTATCCACTACACTCCCCAATTAACGCATCAACTTTTGAATTAAAGGAGAATAATACGAGCTAAACTAGATAAAAATTACAAACGTTTCATTTATGAATAAATAACGGTGCTAATTGAACGACTGAATTACAACATCATTTAGTAAAACAATTTATTGGTCAGAATATATATAAATATATGTACAATATATATACAATACACATATGTACAAAACACTTTTTTTTTGTAACCATTGAGGCCATTTCTGATATCATTTCAAACTGGTCTTACCATGTTCGTAATTATTATGCATTGTTTATGGATGAATTCATATAAATATTTTTTTATTTTTAACAACGTTAGGTCTGATTTAATTTTTCTGAAATGCAAATCCTATATTATTTGTCTCAACATTATCTTAACCGACGCGTTTTATAACCGACGCGTTTTATAACCGACGCGTTTTACCTTTTTCAAACATTAGCCCTGTGATAACGGAAAACCTTACGATACTGAAATGGTGGAATATTGGTGATATTTGTCTGTAATTTTCGAACAATGTATTTAAAAGTTTTTTGTATGATCGTACCGGTCGTGATACTGGTTGAAACCCCCAGTTTTTGAGCAAATTTGTATAATTTTATTTAGCGATGAGTTGTCAGAATTTTTTAATTTTTCTTACGCACAGTAATAATGGGTTTTAAAGAAGAAATTTGGTATCGAATAGAAATTAATATCGACATGAAACATTAATTATGTTCCCTTATTCGTAAAATGGGTTGTTCAAAAAATTAAAAACTAATATTTATTATTCGACAGATTTTGAAAAAATTCATGCCTTCTATAAATTGCTTTTAACCGAACAGTCTCCGACGAACAAAACTGGGTGTATTATCTACGGCAATAAATATCATAAACCCGATTAAATTTATTGGAATATAACCTGGTATGATATGATATCATGTACAGCAGGGTGCGACGTATACTTGGAACGTTTTTCGCCAAAAACCTCCAACTATCCGCGGGATTCCAACTATCCGCGGGATTCCAACTATACGCGGGATTTCCAACTATCCGCGGACGTCTGGGAAAATGTGCTCTGATTGGTAAATTAAAACAATATCTAGAGTTTATAATTGATTTAAAAAGTTAATTTTACAAATTTTCTAGAATGTATAAATTTAATTTTATCGAAAAAAATGAAATAAAGTTATTTTTAGAATAAACATGAATTCGAAAAAGATTTTATCCGAAAATCGTTAAATATTGTCAAGGAAAGCAATTGGAAATTATCAAAAAAATTATGCTCAACACTTACAATCACCGGGGTAGACCTAAACCCAAGGCACGCAAGCATTCTTTACAGACCCGCGGCAATTCTCTCAAGGCAGTGGTAGAGTTCACTCTCATACCCAGGACAAACTAAATATTTTTATCTGAATAACTATTGGCCCATTTTCAAGCTAGCCGACATTGTCTGCGAGACTTGAAAACATGTTTGTAAAGTTCTGGTATTTTTCATTGTCGCGCCGACCGGAGAATCTTGGTCTGAAAATCTGATTAAAAAACACCTATCTTTTGCCTAGAAACGTTTGAAAAAAAACCCTATCTTTTGCCTACTTTTTTGAGGGTGAATAGGAAACATTAAAATTCTTATGATGGATCAAAATAACAAATAGCGCAAAAGAATCAGCTCACCAAATAATAATTTTGCTCGAGAGGATTTTTTTCAAATCCCTGGTCGCTGATTGGATAACCTTAATGACGCATATTGACGGTTTATTGTTGCCAGAAACGGATTCCTTGCAAGTTTCTAAGCATTTTGATATAAAAAAAATTTGAAAAAAAAATTTTCTAACCTTTAAAAATTGCAAATGAAAGTTTTCGAAGTGTGTAGGTTCAATATGAGTCATAAATTGAGGAATTTCTCAGTTTTTTCGATTTAACCCCTCGGGGACTTCAACAATCATTTGTTACTTTTATAAACAAAAACTCAAGAAAGTTAATCAAATGCAGAAACGGGAACATGAATTTAGGGTAAAATTTTATGACAAAAATTTTNTTTTTTTTCAAATTTTTTTTTATATCAAAATGCTTAGAAACTTGCAAGGAATCCGTTTCTGGCAACAATAAACCGTCAATATGCGTCATTAAGGTTATCCAATCAGCGACCAGGGATTTGAAAAAAATCCTCTCGAGCAAAATTATTATTTGGTGAGCTGATTCTTTTGCGCTATTTGTTATTTTGATCCATCATAAGAATTTTAATGTTTCCTATTCACCCTCAAAAAAAGCACCGTGGGACGTCAGGAACGAATAAATTTTATTTTCAAATGCGTAGGCTTTTGTGGAGGCTTACGTAGGTTTTTGCGTGGGTTCCAACTATCCGCATCAAACTATACGCCGCACTCTGCTGTATTGCTAGTTTCTGGAGCATATATGCTCCAGGAGCATACAGTATGCTGCATACTGAACGAACATTTTTTCGTATCTCACAGCCTGTAAGTTACCGGTCCTGAAAAATCTGATATCATCAGATCTCTGATGTTTTTGATTCCCGAGCAAGCGGCAACAAAAATAGACGAAATGATTTTTTCCAACAAAAAAAATGGAAAAAGCCATAACTTTGTCTTTGTAACGAATTTATCATTTTTTTTAATTTCTGGCTTGCCCAGGCCACGCAAAACTTTTGACGCCAAAATCGGGGATATAATTTTTTTGTGTAAATTGAACTTGGTATCAACCATTGCACTCATCGAAGGGGACTCATCACTCTCTTACCCTCTAAACAGCCATTTTCAGTGTATTGAACAGAAAAAGATAGCACAAAAACGGAACTTTTGCAAAATAGTTTTCTGTTCACTAGACTGAAAATGGCTGTTCAGTCAAAAACGACGAATAAATTCGGACTATGTTCGTATTAAAAATATATTTGTATGTCCCAAAAAACCAGATATCATACCCTCATCCATTGAAACCCGCATGACATGCGGCGCATGTGGCCCACATTATGGCCACACCACTCAATTTCGCAAATATACCGAAAAGTTTGTTAAGAGGATACCGGTTATTATACCGGGATACCGAATATTATTGTCACGAACTTTTCTGAAAATTTTCCTGATTCACTAACTTAAATTTTCAGGTTCGACTAAACTATTTGCCACATTATTCGAAAATTTGCGTAAGTAAATATTAATAATAATTTTTGAGTCGTTTAAGTCGTTAGTAAGAACTTTTGAGAATTTCTCCAAACGTACTCAAACTCATTAGCCAGAATTTAAGAAACGTTAAAAGTAAACAATGAGTCCTAGTTTTCTTCAACTGGTGAAGGTTTTAAATGTAAAAAATGAAAATGCATTATTATTTTTTCCATTTAAAATTTGTTTTACATTTTCATTTTTTACATTAATACACTTAACTTTATACTTATACACTTTTTTTACATTAATATAATATTTTCTATTAGATTATACCATACGTTTATAATACTTCTAATTGTTAATAATTATGATGTCAATTTAGCTCTTGATATTTTACCTTTTTTGCATTTTATCCTTGACCTCTTTTAAGGAATTTCAAACCTTTGCTGCGTTTCATGCTTACAAAAAGTGTCCAAGTCAAATATTAGGAACTTTGGAACGCTTTTAACTTTAAATTTACTCATAGTATTGTTATCGGCCTAAACCAACCGGTTCAAAAAGTTTTGATTAAAAATCACAGAAAATTCAAGTGGCCATTCTTCTTTATACAAAATTTAGACAGAAAATGGGAAATTTTTTGAAATTTTTTTTCAAAATTTTACGAATTTGAAATTTTTTATTTTGAACTCAAAATTTTCTAATGAAGAAAAATAAAGAAATTGTAGGTTACAAATCTTAATAAAATCATTAAACATAACTTTGAACATATATTGAGTGAAAAATATACACGTACTCCTTTAAGTTACAGTAGGTTAAATTACTACTAGTTAAAAAAGACTGCTAAGTTAAGCTCGTTTCCGTTAAGCTGAGCTATTAGATCAGATTAAACTACGAACGTGAGATAGCTTTAAATGGTATTTCAGAGCTGTAATTTCAAAATTTTATTAGAAACAGTCACTATTAAATATATCTTTATCACACTTTGCTTAGAATGCGTAGCCACGTTGATTTTTCTATGTTATTCTTTTATTGATTCTCCTATTTGGCTACGCATTCAAAGCAAAGTTTGATAAAGGGATATATATAATTGCCTGTACTAATAACTGCTTTAAAATTTTATTTAGAGACAAAGGTTTCTAGCAATTATGAAGTTGGCCAAATTTCGTTTGAAGCATGGCTCTGTTTTGTATCAGGCTTAATTCAACCCCGAAAAAATTTGGAAAAAATTGCTTTTATCTATGAAGTTCTCACTTATACCTCAAATGGGTCATTAAGCGGACTGGTACGTTATATGAAATAACTTATATCATTTTCCCAATCAAAGTGACTCTAAAGTAAATAGGGTGTCCAAACCATTTACCAAACTATTTGAGTCTGAATTCACGAACCCCCTTAAAATTTCAATACATTATTATAATTGTGCAGGCTCAAGGGTGAAAAATAAACTAGTCCCTGGAAAAAAAACATAAAGCCCATTGTGGCTCAAAATGACCACACATATTAACTCGTAGACTTGATTCCTGCCATCCAGATGCCATTCGCCATTTAATCGTATTTTACGACGCTTAATCATTAATGACAAGATCAGTTATGAAGTTATCGATAAATTTTAAAACAAAATGACATTTGTGCGTTTTTTTTGGAAAATTTTTACTGTATTACAGTACTTATTTTTTGCAAAAATTTCTGGAATCACCAAATAACACCTTTCATCGTGATCAAAAAAAAATTTTAAGACCTTTTTTCCATTACACCATAGCCCAAAAATGATCACGTGACCGTATATTCAAGAAATAAGGTTGGTCAAAATAGTACTGTTTTTTCAAAAATTGCTTAAATCACTTTTTGAAAAAAGTGAAGAGGTTCTTTAAAAGTTTTTAGGAATTTTTTCCATTACACCAAAGTCCAAAAACGATCACGTGATCTTCAAATTAAGAAATAAGGTTTTGGTTCAAGTACACAAATAGTACTCAAATTACGCCGAAAAATTTTGAGGAATAAACACATAATCTAAGAATTTTGAATATAACGGCATTTTCCAAAAACGTCACGTGATTTTATTTTTCAAGAAATAGGGATATATTTATGACATATTTCAAACCTTATCTTTAGATTATTTCGTCACGTGATTTTATTTGGAATTTGGTGTAATGAGAAAAAAGTCTTAAAAACGTTTGAAGTTCATCAACAAATGTTTTTGACGTAATTTGAT
>SCLH01000754.1:122612-137539 GCA_004367855.1 Oikopleura vanhoeffeni | reverse complement strand
TATTGTTTCTGAACTACTGATAAAATTTGCAACACTTGCTTGTGAAACCGGTTTGTGCCATTTGGCACGCAATTTATATTTTTTTTTAAATCTATTTAAAATTGCGTGTGTAATAGGCTACTTTACTTTTAAAAGTCAGAACATTTTTCTATATTTAAACTCAATTGAAGGTCAATTTTTTTCCTAAAAAGCTGTTTTTCTCCATTTTTCATGGAGAAAAAAGTTTCATACTATTTGAATCATGTGATGCGAAGGTGAGATGGGGAGACAGTCGAGATTTCCCTACAAAAAACCTTTTCGAAGGTTCTATTTTGGTCACCCGGATTCGAAACATATTATTATGGTAGTATTAGAGATATTTTTTCATGGGGATAATGATTCTCCCACTAATTAGTGCATTACACCCGAAAATGTCTGAAGTTTATAAATATCGCCTTTCAAAAAAATCCCACATCGGGTCAAGTTGGAAATGGAGTTGTAATGATAAGGGTTTTTGATATTTTTACAGATACTTAAGAATGTTGAGAAATTAAAAATATAAACGTTTGAACACTTTTATTGAAGATAAAACAATAAAAAAATTCACGTTTTTTTTCTTTCATAAATCACTCCAATCTGCCACATCGCTGCTACCCCCTTAACATGTTTCAAACGCCATAATAACTGGGAGCAATTCTTGAAAACAAATAAAAAAGTTCGTCAGAAAACGAATCTCTGTAATTATTCTTTTTGGGGCCTTTCAAAAATATATCCATAAGTTTAAAAAGCACCATTTTTAATGTTCCAATTAGGGACACATTGACCGTTCCCAAAAAATTGTTCCAGTTAGGGCGATGTGTTTCAGTTAGGAAGTGTTGACTGTATACAAAAAACTTTGAGACTGGTTTGAAAAATTGAGGCAAAAATTTCTCAGGTTCCAAAACGTGAAAAACAAATTTAATTAACCGGAGAAGAGACGGTTCAAACTTAGCAAAAACTCTTAGGACTCCGATGACTTTGCTTCTTTTCAAAAGTTTTGTTAAGTTTAAAATGTCACTCGAAGCATATCCGGTTTCAAAAGAGTGAGTCATTTTATTTTGGGTGATTTTTAATTATTTCATTTGAGCATTATCTCCAGATTTGGTTCTCAAAATCAAATTCATGAAATTATCTTTTAGAACAAATATTTTTAAAACTTTAATCTAGAAGAACATTTCTTATATGTGGGTTACCACTGAGGTAACCAGCGAAGTCTGGTATAGAAAAAACGCTCCTCGAAAGTGATTTTTCGAAATAAGAATCGGATTGTTTAACAAATTCATTCAGATACGGTTTATAATTGTTAAGACAAGGTTAATAAATTCTTATAGTTAGGATTCAAAAGAATGATGAGTGATGAATTAAATATTTTGATTTTTGTCACTCAAAAATTCTAGTGTAACGTTTCAAAAAGATGATTTATTAATAATGGACAAGCTGCGAAGTTAAACAGGGATTCAGAAAATGATTGCGTTTACAAAGCGATGCAGATAAACGATGCAGAACCGAAATATAAGGACCATCTGACCTTTTTCATAATAAATAAATTCATCAATTTTGAACATAGTGATCACTACAGTTAAAAAAATCATATTTTGAGAGCAAAATACTTGGAGTTTGTCCTAAGTACTTCAAATATCCCCTATTCACACTTTTGTAAATTTACCGGTTACAGTAATATTAATATGACCTAGAAAAATTAAAAAAACAAACTTTGCTACAAAAGTAACTCTCCTCTATTCTTAGTCATGCTTTTTTCGCAATTGATTTATGCCCAATTTATATCTAATATCAAAAAATTCTTATGTTTAAAGAACTCCAAACAAAACTATTCAAACCATTCTTTTAACAAAAACCTTTGAAAATAAATTAAAATAAATTCGAAACTAGTTAGGTAAAAAACTATGATCAATTTATTACAAAAAGCAGCCGAAAAAAAACTTTCCGTTGATATAGATTTGCTGCATGTCAGTTTCAACAGTTGGAAACGAGTTCACCGAGCAGAAGAATCTCTAAAATTTCTGCAATCCTGTTTTGAGAAAAAAGTATGTCCAAACTTTATAAAAATATCGACTACCCAGATGCTGAAAGTCTGTTTAACCAAATTAGAAATAAAAAAGTTCGAAACCAGAAAGCTGGAAAAAGAACGAAATAGAAAAACTACTGAATTAAACATTTTAGAACACCAATTTAATTTTATGTCTCAAAAAATTCTCAACTTATGCTACATTCCAACCGACCACATTTTTTTCTTAAACCTCATTAAAAATAATGTTAGAAAATTTGAACAAAAATCAGACCTTAGACAGTCCAAAAAACTTAAAACCTCGTTTTTGAGCTGGAAACGGATTTTAATGTTATGAATAAACATAATCGTACGAATATTACTATTCCGCAAAATATTATTGATGTGATCCGCTTTGGTAAAAATAAAGAGATCGGTTCACCTTTTAAAGATCATACTAACATAATCGAAATAGATAAATTGGTAAAAAGCTTTGAACATAACGCTAGAAAAAATAACTTTCCGAGCTTACGCTGGCCCGAGCGAAAAATCACGCTACACTTGCCGGTTTAGACATACACGACTGTACTGTTTTTGACCCGAAAATACAGGAATTCAAAAATTTCATTAAGGATCACGAAGATCAAATTTTTGTTGCTGTAGACAAGTCACCCGACATAATGTTTATGAATAAATCAGACTATTTTGAAAAAAGTTTATGAATTTTTAGGAAGTAATTTTGAAAAAATCGACAATTATGATAACAAAAGTCTCAAAAAGGACATAGAGGAGTATAGAAGCATCATAACGGAAACTTTCAAAAATAGGCTTCCAAAAGAAATGATACGAACGTTACACCCTCCTTCGTCCATTTCCGAATTTTTTGGTATGATAAAATGTCATAAAGAAAATGAACCAATAAGGGGGAATTTGGACTGGATATAATGGGATAGTTTCAAACAGTGAAACTTTTTTAAAAGATCTCTTACTCTAAAAAACAATTTCTTGAAGATAAACTCAAATTTGATTCGAAAATCCAACCCCGTTGTATATAGTGTTGTATTGTCCAAATGTATCCGAACGTTTGAATTACTCAGAACACATATCATACATTTTAGATGAACAATCTACGCCCCAAAATCTGACCCCAAAATTACTTCCCTTTCAAAAATAAAAAGTGGTACTGCCTAACTCCGCCTACGTTGCGAAAAAACTCAAAAAAATTGCTTTAATTGAATACCTTACATAATTTTAGTATATCAATGCATATAGGAGCTCTACAAACAATAAATTGGGCTTATCTATGGGGTCTTCAATTTCGGCTAGTTTACAACAATTTTTTGTAAAATTCTAAATGGAACACAATTATTGTCTAAAAAATACAAAAACGAAAATAAAGTAAATTCCTTACCAGGCGTTTGCTGAATGGACGCTAGTTACTTCTCATTCGCAAAAAACTCTATTCGGACCTTTTTTAAGGACATAAACACGTTATCGTCATCGCCTCAAATTGTACGCTTCAAGAACATGGAATCAAAATAAACGAAATTAATTTCCTCGACAGAAGATTCTGAAAATCTGAGTTACCCTTCAACTTTATAAATACCGGAAAATTGGGCAGCCTTACCTCACAGAGTTCAATATCAAACTATTAAGGCCTTCCTTATTGTCTCCTCAGGTACCAACTAGTGCGAAAAAGGCGATAAATGACCACTTGTCAGAGAAAAAAACGCATGTAGATACTTGATGAATATATTCCTTACAAGTCTGGAGGAGATGAAAGAAGTTTTATTCAAATTCTATCCTCCGACGTCTAGTAGACTACAAATTTATAACAATTATTTAAAAAGTGACAAAACTCAAACCTGAGGGCCCACCCAACATTAACTTAATCTATTTGTTCTAACTATAATCTACCAAATATAAACAATATATTATTAAAATTAACAAATAACAATGTCATATAATTTGTACCAGTTTCAGAGTAACGTTTCGTTTTCGAACGGTTAATAGCCAACTAATCATCACGCCAAGCTAAGGCCCTAACTGAAACCTTCGAGACTGCAAATACCGTTCTACCGGTAAACTGCCATGTAAACAATTTATATAGTGAACGCAGCCTTATATTCGGTTCGGCGAGCACATCAGGTTGTAAAAGTCCAATATTGGACATGACCGAAATGCCCACCCTATCAACTCGGAGAATGGTAGCTCTCCTAACTTGATAATTTACGCTTAACACAAAGAGTAAAGGGAGATCACAAGTACGCTATTCTTGCTCAAATCCGAAAACGAATTTTTCAAACCCTAAAAATGGCGAAAACTGATTTTTATAACAACAGTTATTTCAGCTAGTTATAAAAAAAAGTGTTTCTGCTTCAAATGGGATCGTTAAACTATGACCTTTTTCTAAGTACGACACCTTCTAAACTAGACCATTTCCCAAAGCTTATCGTTAAAAAATTACGCCTTCAAGACGCCCACAATAAAACGTATTACAATTTTAACAAAAAACTTTGCGCTACAAAAACTAACTCCTCTAATTCTTAGTAGATGCTTTTTCGAATTGATTATTTCATGCCAATTATATCTAATTTAAAATTCTTAATGTTTAGAGACTCACAAACAAAACTGTTTACAAAACCATTCTTTAAACAAACAACCTTTGAAAAATGAATTAAAATAAATATCGAAACTGTTAGCGTAAAAGAACTATGATCAATAATATGAAACTGTTGTTTCCAATGAAAATAGAGAAAAACAGTTTTACAGAAAGTTGACGTTCAATTGCGTTTAAAAATATCAAATAAATTGCTCCTGAGTTTCAAAAAAAAGTTGCTATAAAAGCCGAAATTAAATTGAAATTTTTTGAGACACAATAACTTTCTATAAAATTGCGTGCGGAAATACACAAACTGGGTCACAAGCCAAATTTTCATCATAGTCTACGGAAACGATATTCGTTTGACCTTCCATTGGTTAAATACGAAATCAATGATATCAGAAGAAGTGGAGCGAGCGCGAAGGCTGGTTCAGCCTGGTTTCAAAGAGACTTCAAAAATTACTAATAAAAAATTTGCCTTGATTTGAGGAAAATCTTTCATAATATTCTTCAAAGTCGACGAAAAAAATGACAATAACATGTTATGATTTTTCAAACAGCAGCTTAAAAATATCGTTAGACATGCATCTTAAAAGTTAAAGTGACTATTTTTCTCTTTTTATTCTACAGTTTTCATCTTTCTTGGACGGAAATGGGTGAATTTTTAATAATGCTTTCGAATTTTTTGGAAAATTTTACGGAATTCAAAAATTAAAATGTTCGAACTCAAATCTTCCTTAAATGGATAAAAAATAATTTTAATTGAAGCTATACAGAATTTATTTTAGCTTCAGCTAACTGATCATAAGCACAAAAAAATAAACAACTAATTATTTTCGGAAGTTAAATTGACGCCAGTCTGCCACATCCGCTCTACCCCTTAAGCGTAATACGTAGGTTTATGCGTGGTTTTAACTTTACTTTTCTCACCTTCACGCTGTCGCGGTCTTGTAATTCGATTGTGTAATGTTCGAAATAAAAGTTGAGTCAAAAGTTTGAACATGAATGTTTATCTCACCATCACTATAAACCCATAAATCTCAGCTTTTGATAGACTTCAGCTTTTTTCTGAGAACTCAAGGCTATCTAATTTACAAATTGGAACGAAACCTGAGCGCATTTCCTAAGTCAATAACATATATAAACGTCAGATTTTACTTTTATGCCAATCGAGCTTAAATCGGAACTCTAAACTGGGTTGACTGCAAGGAATAAATATAAAAACAAAGTCTTAGATCTTCTTTTACAAAACTAAAGAATATGACCCACAAGTCTACTTTGTTATATCTATAAACGATCTCGACTCTTACACAACATCTCGTTTTTTTATTTTGAACTTTAAAAAATCGATAGAAATTGAGATAATATAATTTTTATGGAGCTATTTCAGTATCGAGAGAACTAAAAACCTCTAAAACTAGACTTGATATGATGAAAAATAATTCAACATAATTTTTCATTGAAAATTTCACAGAAATTCACGATTTTTGGTCATTTTTAGCAATTGTGAAAATTGTTGATCGGGTATTTCAAATTCAATCTGTTTATCGATCATAGGTTCGTTTGGTCTCATTTTAAGACTTCAAATCTTCTTTCTCCAGTAATCAGCCTAAAACGGTTACCTCACATAAGTATTGCCTGAACAATGAAAGAATTTATTTTTGAAAAAAGAGTTTTTTGTGACCCGGCGGTAAAGAGTTAACTCTTGTGGGCAAAGGAAACATCATTTTTTGTTCCCGCGATTTTTCAAAATATTTAAACACTCGCTGGATCATTTCCCGAAACGCGGCAAAATTTTTTTTGCCGCAGTGCCTCATTCCGGTGAAGGGAAAAACTACTGCTTAAATTTTGCATTCATATTGTGTCCCCGAGTTTTTTCAACCGCATGTTCAACCAACCACCCATCACCAGATGATAATCTATATAAAACCAAATGTTATTTTTTTTCAAATTTACTTGTCAAATTGACTGTATTTATACAGAGAACCTCAGAATAAATTTATAGAAAAATTTCAGATATGGTCACCATTATCAAGTAGATATCATTGTTTTAGAACTGACAATAATGTCATCTTCACGGTTTGAATAACATATATTATATTAAATTTAACTGATAGATGTAAGCTATTCAATTTATACAGTAAATTGTGAAAAAGTCACAATACCCTATCTTAGTGATTCACATATTTGAATCGCTAATCGAAGTGTTCTTATGCGGATTTCAAACAAACAATAAGTGAATAACGTATATTATTATTACTGATGAAGTAATGAATAATAATAAATGTAAGGTTTTTTAAACCTATCGACGAAAACTCGGCTTTCCAAAATTAATCCTTACATATATTATAACATATAGGCCATATCCGGACTAAAAATTAAATATACTGTATTTTTCGCAAAGATTTGCATCTCAGTAATTTGCATAGTGGTTCGAAATTGCTATGTAAAACCTACTCTTCTTCTTTTTTCAAAAGATCGGTTTCACAATATGCGTGTTACGAAAAAAAGATATTATCCCTTTTAAGTGGCCCGGTCTGAAGCATTTCTGAAGGCTAAAAATCAGAACAATCACGGTACCATTTGTAGGAATTTTACGAATATTATTCTTTGAAATTTTCATAAAAAAAATTCTAAATCTCTTGGCGGCTTTCCTGATTGGCCGAAAAAAAAAAGTTGTTTCAAAAGTACTTTTTGACCCCGGTAATGGAATCGCAAGATTAAGTTACACCCGAAAAGTGACTTTCTTTTTTTTCATTTGGAAAGGTGCTCTTTAGTGTCAAAATTTTGGCAAATCGCATTTTTTATAACAAAATTAATTTTTTTACAAAATCATTTCCGATCCCAAATCTAGTTTCTATATGCCTTTGTTTAGGCCTCCGACTTGCACTATACCAAAAATAAAACATTCGTTGGCCTGGGCTAAAAAGTCTGACAGTTGTAAGTAAGACAGTTGCCGAAAATTCGATTTTCCATATAGTATGAAATATACTCAAAGATGCTGGCAATCATCGACTTTGTGGAACCAGTATTAGCACTTATTGGTCTGAGACAACCACAAGTGTGCGAAAGCAATTTCATTTTGGTTATTTCAACCAAAAAATTTCGATTTTTGAATGACATTTGAAGCTTCATAAAACTATACAAAAAATGACAATCGTCCTTGTTACTTCTCGTCATGATAAAAGGTGTTCCAATACAAACTTATAATTTATGAATTTAAGCCGTCCGCAACATTTTTCGTGAATGTTCCCAAGTTTTGGATTCTGTGTGTGTGCGTGTGTGTGTGTCAAAAATTTTACTCAAAGCCTTATTTTCCCGCAATTACAGATCTTAAACGTCATTAAATATTCAGTACAATATTCTACACACAAATTACAAATTAATCCTGTCACCAGAAATTTTTTTAATAATTATTTTAAAATAAGGTTAAATTAGAACTTGAACCAAAACCCCAAAACTGGTTGTTCCCTTCGATTCGGTATTGTGTGAATAAAATTACTCTTTTTCTGATGATTATGTTATTTATTAAACCGTGATTTTTTCGGGTCAAAATTTCACTCATTGCGCTAAAATCTGTATGGGGGAAATCAAAGAAAAAAATTATAGAACAAAAATTAAACTTCCTAATATCTCCAAGGATAAAAAAATTTCAGAATACAACCCAAATATTCGAATGTAATTATTTAATTTTAACTCAAAACAAATTTTTTCATGAATTTCCCAAGTTTTTGGTTTTTTTCACTGGATTTTGCAAAAAATCTTGACTCGAACTTATTTTCCGCAATACAGGTCTTTTGCGATCAAAATGATTCAGTTCATTATGTTCACCACAAATTGCGAATAATCCAATTACCAGGGTAATTTTTTCCCATATTTAACTTCAAAAAACTTTGTAAAAATTATGTTTTTCATTTTGCATTTTTTGACAGCTTGCATCATTCCGTTATTTTAAAAGCAGATTAAATTCCAAAATTTAATAAGCCTGATGTTTTTTATTTCTGCACAGAATTAATTCCTGAAAACAAAATAATGTTTTTAGAAAATTCACTTATAAAATACGGTTGAATTTTAAAAAAGTTTATAATTTAAAAAGTTGGTAAATTTTATAAATTGTCAAATTTTATAGGAAAAAAGTCAAGTTTAGAAAAATTGTGTTATTTGAATAAAAATGTTAAATTTGATAACATTCACTTTTTAACAATAATTTTATAAATTATCACATTAAATAAAATATATCAATCTTTGAAAATATTTTCAAATTTACAAAATAGTCAATTTTAAAAAAATTTCAAATTATGATAAATTGCAAGATTATTAAGGAAAAAATTAAATTTAATAAAAACAGTGAAATTCGAAGAAATTGTCCGAATTTAAAAAAATTAGAACACATTGGCACAGTTTTTTTAGAGATTGTCAAAATTTTTTTTCGATTTGTCAAATTTTATCAAGCAAATTGTCAAATATAAAAAATTGTCAAATTATAAAATAAATTTTTTAACAAATTTTGTAAATTATCAAATTTTAAAAAATTATCAAATTTTTGATTCATCATTATCAATTTGGAAAAAATGCAGTTTATCAAAAAAAATGTCAAATTTAAAATAATTAGAAAATTGTTCAAAAATTTATCGATTTGAAATTGTCAAAATTTAAAAAATTTGTCAAATTTCAAAAATGTCAACTTATTCAAAATTGTCAAATTTTAAGTGAATTGTAAATTTGAGACACAGTTGCAATTCTTTAAAAATTATCAATTTTTATAAAAAAATAACAATTATCAAGAATTTCAATTTATCAAAATTTGTCCATTTCAAAAAATCGACATTTGACTCTGTCTTTTTTAGAAATTTAATTCTTGATTTGACATTTCTTATATCAATTTGGAATAATATTATTCATTTACCGATTTTTGTACGAATTTCCAATTGTGTTTCAAATTGACAATTTTATATTAAATTGTAATTATTTATTGAATTTGACAATTTTCATTTTTAATTTGTACTTTTCGAAGATTTTAATCTCTTACATAATTTTCCCATTATTACAAAACTTTGAAATATATCTTAAATTTTACTATTTTAGTTTCAATTTTTGGGAAATTAACAATTTTTTGACAAATTTGTAATTTTCATGAAAATTTACACTTTCTTAAGATCCATGTGTTTTACAATTTACATTTTTTCAAAAATTTGACAATTTTTATAATTTGACCATTTTTGTAACTTGCAATTTGTTAAATTTTACATTTTCAATCCGACAATTTTCTCAAAATTACTGATTTTTTGAAATTTTCTATTTTTTAGAATAGACAATTTCTTTGAATTTGCCAATTTTTAATTGATTTGACAATTTTTTAAAAATCTTGACCTTTAGATATTCTTTATGTAAAATTTGATATTTCTTTTAAAATTTGTAAATTGTTTTCGAAAATTAAAATTTCTTCAATTGACTTTTTATTCAAATTCACCTTTTTACGTTTTTTTTTTTTAATTTGCAATTTTTTCCAGAAATTTTGACTATTTTTTTCAAATGTTGACAATTTTATTTTTCTCTTGATTTCAAACGATATCTTCGACCGATCCGATGACTTTCGACCCCAAAAAATAGCTGGCAAAATCAACTATTGTTGTTTATCGCGATTTCCGTGACTAAACATCAAAATGTTTCCATTACTGCTCATATCAATAATTACTCTAAACTGCCTTTTTAAACAAGCTTGTTTAACGGCTGCTATATTTGTTTAAATTAATTATTTGATTACTGAACATAATTTCTGTTTATTTATTTCTGCAATTACCAGCTCATCAGACTTGTTTCAAATTTTATTTACTACTCTAGCGACACTTTGTGTCAGTTTAATGTTTTTAGAGTCATTTTCTGTCCTGATATCGATTTATCAACGAAACTGCTTTTTTCGTAATTTCACGGCTTTTTATTCCCAAAAGTACTCAACTTTAATTTGCTTCTAGTGCCACTTGTGGTAATTTTGAAAACATAACAGAAGCTCGATTTTTGTGTCCTTGTATTAATTCAACTCTGAAACAAACTACTAGTCAATATTTTAGTTCAATTCCTAAAAATGCTCAATTCCGAAAAATTCGCTTTAAGAACAGCCTGTGGCATTTTGGAATTTTTAATGTCATTATTCGGATTTCTTCTATAGTAAATCTCTATAACGAGTTAAAACGGAGTTTCAATAAATTTGATAACTCCGTTAAGAGAGCGAGGTCCCGCAGGGTGAGGTTCGCGGGGCAGGGTGGGCCGAGCGATTTCAGGGGGTGGCGGTGGAGTGGCGAGGTGTGGGGGGCGGCTTAGAGGGTTTTCGAGGTTAGGTCGGGGGGTCGGGATCGGACCCGAGTTTGAAGAGAAGTGTGGGGAGTGGCGGGGCATCGGGGGAGAGTGTGGGGGGATAGCCCAATTTGAAAAGCAACATAGCGGATCGGATCGGATTTTTACTTTTGAATTATATAGTAAATTAGTGAACTAATCCTGCTTGACTTTAAGGTCATTAAGTCAAGTTAGACATTTTTGCCATTTTGTTGCTAGAGAGATATTAAAATTTATGATTTCGAACTTATATTTTCCAGATTAAGTAATTTTTATATTTATTATTTATAATCTCAATTAATAACAATTTTTGTGAGGTGCGAAAAGATGCCCAAAACTGCTTTCAAGGCGTATGAAAGAATTCTTTTTTTTACATTTTATTTTTCAATATTCATGCTGGGCAGAAAGATCGTGAAAACCACTGCAAAAATATAGCGCCTCAATATTAATGTTGGGCCGTAGATATTAATACTCATTTCACAATTTTTTTTTTGCTTTTTTTGTATAATAAATGAAAAATAAAAATGGGTTACAATTGAGATTTTCATATGGGTCAGAAATTTGAACCATCAAATGACTATAAAGTCGTTCCAAAAGAATCGAATAAGCTAGTTTTTGGAGACGAACAATACAATGTATCTCTAAGAATACCCATGGCGCGAAGAGCCGATTTGTTATAAAAACTGATATTTTGAGATTTGCCTATCCACCACAAGATCCCATAAGCGTATTTTGAACCATATGCACACATATTAGGTCTATGGTCACCACAGATGCTCGGGAGCGAATAATAATTTTGTTTTTTGCTGATTTGACGCGTCAATTGAAGTAAATTGCCTCTCACGTCTCCAAATTTGCTAATTTTCATTATTTTCTGGTTTTGTTTTGACATGAAATAGTTACCATGAGTCATAGGTGTATTGATTGGTCTAAATTCGGACATCAGGATTGCAATTTGGTTGATCCAAAGAATATGCGCGCTAAGCTGTTTTTATCGAAACAGTATGAGGACACTATGGCTTGATGACCCAGTGGTGCTGGCCATTTTGTTTTATTTGACGGGATATATTTTAATTCCGAAAATGCGCCAAAGCTGTTTTCTTGGAACCGTCTATTCATATATATCAGTTATATCACAATGCCGAGAATTCAAAATTAATTAATGAATTGATTTCTTCGTTGATGTTGTTCCTAAATTGCTCTCACGTCTCCAACTGTCTCACATTTCAAATTTGATTTCAATTATTCGATACACTTGTAAGTATATTGTCCGCAACATACTGGTAATAATCATAAAACGTGCATCGCCGTATGCACCAGTGTCAATCAGTACGCGCCAGTGCTTGCCTCTCGACTGACAGGGAACCACACTATTAGTGACCCTCGTCGAGAGGCAGTTTGCTTTCGAGAGCCCCTAAGAACCACGATACGCTTCACCCCTTTTCTGCACTGCTATTATGAAAGGTATCATTAGAGTTGTCTTTGTGAGAGCATGAGTTCAGGGATATAAACAGAGGTATTGGTAACCGACTGTCTATCCAGTATTAATGTCCAAGTCGATGGATGTATCCCGGCTCAAGTCCAATCGATATTGCATTGAAACACTGTTTGTACGACTTTCCGATACTATCGAGCTGTAAGTCCAAGTTCGAAATGATGCTATCCCCCGGTTTCATCAGCGAGGTGATGTGCTAGGATCACGGTTAGACTGGACTTAACTGATACCAGCTGTAAGTGCGTCGAGGTGAGTATTTCCCCGGCCGTCAATCCAATTCTAATGATTGCGTTAGGCAGCAGGAAGTAGAGTAGGATAAGTTCTAGCCTGTTGGACTGTGAAGGGGAAAAAGACCCCGCGCGTGAATTCCAAAATTAATTCATAATTAAACTCGCCAATAGGGCGTTTCTGACGAGGACAGGAGAGAAGTGGTGATCTTCTCCAGATAGAGAATGTTCGTTGTTAACGACCTGAGCGGCGGTAGCGTTTTGAGTTCTGTAGCACAATATAATACAGTGCTAAAACGCCGTTTACACAGTCTGATTGCCAGTTGGATCGCGTAACGATAACGCGCAATACATTTTTCTTAGGTAATTTAGTGATTTGGCAAGTGCTCTGAATACAGGTTGGAAAACTATCTCGCAATGTAATTTGTTTTTGCGTCCCCGAACCAAAATCTCGCTCATGTCTCGCACATTTATACGAGCATTAAATGAAACAAAACACCCAGATAATGCTGAAAACAAAAAATTCCAAATGAAGTCTGAAATCTTTTAAGCGTTACCGCCCGTTCACTGTTTTAACTTAGTTTGATGTGACATGTCGATACGTGTCTGACTTTGAATCCGCTATGTGTGTACTAAAATATCGGTTGTCAAACAAAAGTATCAAAATTTTTCTTTGCTATTTAGATAGTACGTCAAACGTCGTTCGGCTTTTTACAAGTAAATATTTTGAAGAATATTGAAATAATTTTGTTTTATTTGTACGTCCATTATAATGTGTTTTATCGGGTACATTGCTCGCAATTCGATTTCAGATCTATTTGCTAAAATCGATTGGGGTTTATGGATGCAGCGTGTGTAGTTATGTCTGATTTTTCTCAAAGTTGCCTCATTACTTAAAAATTATTTTTTCAATTTCAAATTCAGCGTTAATGCTTAGGTTCGAGTCAAACTATTTTCATAATTTTTTCTGATTTTTGTGCGTGCATTTTTGCGCTAGGATATGAAACTTTTTTTTCAGGACGATTGAGAATAAGGTTTTTAACAGACGCGGGCGGGGGACAGTGTATATTTGATACCAGTGTTCTATTAATTTTTGTTATTCATATGTGATTTCTGAAAATTGTGGGTCTTTCTCGATAAGGTCCCTGAACTAACTTTTTGTAGGCATTTATAACACACATAAATTTAAATAATAAAGTTTAGGGCCGCGCTGCAAGGTTGTAAGATTAGTGTTTATCTTGTCATATAAATTAATGATATTTCTCCATTTAATTAACTCCGCGCAATGAACCGGCCAAGGAGTAGGTGGCGTCCACGAATAGCTTTTAGGTGAGTGCGTTAGAAATTAAAAAAAATCGTTGCGAATGACACTTTTATGAGTTAATTTTAAAACAAGCCTGTTTATAATATATAAAACATCACAACGTTTTATATCTCGCCAATTTGCAGATTATTTTTTTTAACAACTAAACTAAACGAATCTCTAGAATAACATTTTTTATTAAAATTTTGATTAAAAAATTCAGCAGTTCAAAAAATATATTCGATTCAACTGAATTTCATAGTGTGANTTGCTGTAGACAAGTCACCCGACATAATGTTTATGAATAAATCAGACTATTTTGAAAAAGTTTATGATTTTTTAGGAAGTAATTTTGAAAAAATCGACAATTATGATAACAAAAGTCTCGAAAAGGACATAGAGGAGTATAGAAGCATCATAACGGAAACTTTCAAAAATAGCCTTCCAAAAGAAATGATACGAACGTTACACCCTCCTTCGTCCATTTCCGAATTCTTTGGTATGATAAAATGTCATAAAGAAAATGAACCAATAAGGGGAATTTGTACTGGATATAATGGGATAGTTTCAAACAGTGAAACTTTTTAAAGGATCTCTTACAGCCCCTTGTCGAGGAATGTGAATTTTCAATAAATAACCAAATTAATTTAAAAAAAAGAATTTCTTGAAGATAAACTAAAATTTGATTCGAAAATCCACCGTGTTATAAGTGTTGATATTGTCCAAATGTATCCGAACGTGAATGTACTCAGAACAATATCATACATTTTAGATAAAATTTACGAAAAATCTGAAAATACTTCCCTTTCAAAAATAAAAGTGGTACTCCCCTAACTCCGCCTACGCGCGAAAAACTCAAAAAATTCTTAATTGATACCTTACAAAATTTTAGTATATTCAGATCGCCTATAGGAGTCTACAAACAAAAATTGGGGCTTTCTATGGGG
>SCLH01000754.1:106167-121665 GCA_004367855.1 Oikopleura vanhoeffeni | reverse complement strand
GTGGCTACGCATTCTAACCAAAAGGTGATAAAGGGATATTTACTCAAAAAGAATCCGATTTTCTTGCTCAAAATCGAAAGAATTTTAAAACCCTAAAAATGGCGAAAACTGATTTTATAAAACAGTTTTTCACTATTATAAAAAAAGGGTTTCGTTCAAAATGGGACCGGTTAAACTATGACGCTTTTCTAATACGCCTACACCTTCCTAAACTAAATGACCAATTTGGCCACAAAGCCTTTAAACTTTTTTAAAAAATTACGCCTTCAAACGCCACAATAAAATATAAATTTTTCAAAAAACTTTGCTACAAAAATAACTTTCCTCTATTCTTAGTGATGCTTTTTTTCGTAATTGATTTATGCCCAATTTATATCTAATTTCAAAAAATTCTTATGTTTAGAGAAATCCAAACAAAACTGTTCAAACCATTCTTTAAACAAAAACCTTTGAAAATGAATTAAAATAAATTCGAAACTAGTTAGGTAAAAAACTATGATCAATATAATAAAATTATTATAATCTAAAATTTTTCGAAAAGAAATAAGAAAAAAGCCCGATTCGATGAACTTTTTTGTTTGTCATTTTGAGCTTTCTAAGCACTCAATCCGATGAGTCGTTTCCAAATGCCAAAATGTACACGGGAAGGATTATTTTGGTAGGGAAACGGACATATTTCACGTTTTCGACAGTGATTTTTTATCCAAATTGTTTTGCGAGATTATACAAACTTTGTATTACAAAGCCTACTTGATATTACGCGACCCGAACTTCAGAGGTAACCATAGCGCAAAATTCCTTAGCACCCACAATTGTAGTAAATAGTGGTTATACTTTAGGCAAATTTTTTTGCTGAGGAACCTAAAACCCGTTTTTCTGATGAAATTTTTTGACGGTTATGAAATAATTTCAAAATATATACTGCGTGAGTTTTAAGTGGCCTCGAGTTTGTATTTCATCGTAACACGTATAACAGGCTTCAAAAACCCATGAAGGTATAATTTTCGAATAAAAAAAAAGTTTAAAAAGTTCCATTCTAGCCTAATTACATTTTTTCTTGAAACGCAATTCGCCTCCACACCACTTCAAACACATGCGGTAAATAACGTCAAATTTTCTGAAGGCATTTCATTCATCACAAAAATTATTTTAATTTGGAAGCCATCCTATTAATAGCGTGAGAAGCGTTTTCATGATTGTGAAAATATAATTTTATTTGACTAGAAAAATAATGAATATTCCTTTTTTGGCTAATTTTAGACAAAAAATCTAAAATTCGAGTCCTGGCGCTAAAGAACAAACATTTTGAAAAAATATGAAAATCTCATATCTTTTGCAAATATCTTGTGAACGGCTCGCCGGAAAAATTTTAAATGATATTTTTGAAATAAAATTGCAAACTTTATGACATATTTTAAATATCTTTGAATTGAAAGTCTCGGAAAGTGTTATTGCTGCGCCGTTTGGACGGTGTGAGGAAGTTAATCGATGCAAAATTGTTTGGAATATTATTTAGCAAACAAAAATCCTGCAGGATTTTAAATGCAGAAAAACGACAAAAGTTGATAACTGACCTTTATTCATATATACATATTTAAATACACAAATTGTGTAACACAATACAAAACTGAGTCTTAAACAGACTGAAATTCTCGATTCTGATTGGTTTAAATTTCAACCAATAAAAATCGAGCTAAAACTTAAATATTTAAAAAATTAAATCCATATTCGTCATCAGCGCAAAATGTCACGTAAGATGTATAACCTAAAATGTTTGCAGCATGAACATTTGCACGACCTTGGACACCCTAAATGGTGAAGTCTGTTGAATTCAATTTTTATATCCCCCCCCAATAACCAAATAACAAACTTTATGATAAAGTAAAATTAAGGCAGCAAGTGATTTGGTTCGTGATATAATTAGTTCAACCGATGGAAGAAGCCCAAGATCTGTTAAATTCAAGATGTTCAAAAAAAAATATTCCAACATAAACTTATTACAAGACTTGCATTATCAGGTAATGATTCCTCAATGCAAAACGCACAATTAAAATAATTTCCTACGCTCGAAAATTTTCTAACGTATAATTTTTTTGTCCAAACCAATAATAATTTAGCCATTCTTATAATTTGATGCTACTAATTTTTAACTTATGGTTTCGTAATAACTTGAAATGTTGGGTATCAGCAAGCAAAATTTCGAATTCGGTATAGCTTATACCGTATAAGTTATTCCGAATGACTCATCATACATCTAGTACAGGGTGTAAGGTTTTCCCCTTCTTTTTTCCAAACTGGTTACACTTGATTTCCGCCGTTTTGATTGGTTGAATCTGAGAAAACTCTTCTGACAACCAATCAAAACGGCGGAAATCAAGTGTAACCAGTTTGGAAAAAATAAGGTAAAAACCTTACACCCTGTATAACTTATACAGTATTCCCTTAGGAGGAAGATCGATATTTTCTAGTTTGGTCTAGTACATTATGTACGTTAAGTAGTACCAATGTACTAAACCAAATTAGAAAATATCGATATTCCTCCTAAGGGGGTATAAGGTAGGAACGGCAAAACTTTTTTTTGCTTAGGTAACTGTTTGTGAATATTTCGTTCCGTTCTCAAATGGCAGAGGTAAAACTGGTGGGCTAACCTAAAAAAAAAGGTAACCTCAACATTTTTCAGATTATGTTCAAATTGTAGCTTTTGAAAAAATATAACGTTCAAAAATGTTCTTAAAAGTTTTCAGCTACTGCTTCAAAATGAAACCCAGTTTTGAAAATTGCCTATGTTTAAGGCAGTACTGGTCGCATTTAAAGGTCAAAAACAGGGTTTTCAGGGTCGATTTGATGACGTACTAAAAAAAAGAACATACGGGTTTTAGTTTTTAAATATTCAAACAAAAATCTTGCTCCAAAAAAACATACCGTGCAGCCCTGATTAGCCGACCAATCAGAAACGACCTTTCAAAAGTGATGAGATTTTTTGTTAAAAATCCATCAACTCCCTAAGTTTTGAAGATATATTTTAAATTTAAAGTTGATGTTGACCGCAAAGAACGTGCGGAGACCTCCAAAGTCCGTTTTATCTACAGAAAAATTATGCAGCGCTGAAATCGGCGAAAACCGTTTTTTAGCCCTCATTTTAAGGGTCTCACGAAAAATCCATCAACTCTCTAAATTTTCACGACAGAAACTGGAAAGTCATACAAATGAGACCCTGAAGAGTACGCCCAGAGCCTCAAGGTCCACAATTTTAAGAAGTTTATAGATAACTGGATTAAGGATTTGGAGGACGATAATTGGGCTCTTTTTTACACATTTTCAAGTAAAGTTTCTGACAAACCTGGCTTCAGAAATAATTAATTTATTTTTCCAAATACGTAGTTCAACTCTTAAGGAAGTTGGCAGTACTATTCAGAGCATCTGATACTTCAACCTACGCATAGAAAATGGTTTTTAGTAGGCGTCCCTCAAACTACTAAAAAGCCTACTCCTCATTCATTTTTCATCATTTTTTCTTGTTATTTACAATTTAACTTCCAAATATGAATGCGCATCTCCAAGCGGTAAAAAATTTCAAAAAATTTGCCCTTAGTGGTCAAAACAGCGTATTTGGGAGCCTCACGCAAAAGCCTACTCCTCCTTGTAATATATATATATTTTTTAATATGTTCATCAACTTCACCGCAAAGCCCGGATTAAGGTCCGAACGGAAGCCTTTTTTCCAATTTTCCTCTCCAAAGTCTCAGGAACGACTTGTGAATTTCTAGTTTTTGGTTGAAATTTCTTGAACTATAAATTTTCTAAACCTACTTTATTTGTAAAAAAATCAAAAAATTCAGAAAAATCCTGGGCAGTATAAAAAATTCTGGGAGTGACAAATTCTCTTACCAATGGGCAATCAAAAAAGTTATCTGAGAAATCTCAATTATCGTCACCCTTAATTTAACTTTTAATTTCAATTCCCGAAAAACCAAATTTTCTTTGAAAAAATCCCAAAACCAAAAAAAAATCTTATAAGTGAAAAAACTTGGCAGAAAATTCTTTACAAAATAGGTGTATCAAAAAGTATTATGCGTGAAGCTGAGATATCGTCCCCAACACCCTTAAGGTTTTTCTCGATAAAAACTTGGCCAACCAGGGCTTCGACGAAATTATTCAGATCAGCCAGTTTGTATATCTAGCCTTTAGCTTGCGTGACAAATGTGTCAAAACTTTTTTGTATGCACACACTACCTGGCACATAAGCGACACAAGAGGACCTAAGCCAAAATGATTTATCTATCTCCTCCTAGGTTTTATTTTGAAATAAACCTACATTTTAATATAACCTGTATAATTAGTATTTGAAACTTCTCTAGAGCGTTTTTGTCGATAAGTGCTATATTTTTTCTAGAATATGCGATAAACCACCGTTTTTGGACTTTGTTCATCGTAAAATCTATCTCCTCTTAGGTCAAATTTCAAAATTTACTCAAATTTCTACAAAAGGTAGCTCAAAACAAATAAAAAAATCCTCTCGAGCGTTTTTTTCAAATTTTGACCCCAAATTTTAAAAGGTCGCGTGAAAAATTTTCGAAAAAAAATGAGCTTCGATTTTTTCGAAAGCAAGCTCAAAAGAAAGGCACGGAAACACTGATCAGAAATTTGGCTTACATTAAGGTGATATTTTGAAGTTTTAGTGGTTAAATTGAAGCAAACGTTATTTTTGAACGTCATTTTGAAAAAAATACTTAGAAAATTTCGAAATTATTTTTGATGATTTGGTCGAGAGTGCACTTTGTTATCACCCCGGGTCATTTTGGAGCATTTATATTGCCCCTAAGGACTCATAAAACCAGCGACCAGTACTCCCTTAGGGTAAAAACGGCAAAAAAGTTTCTGCCAAAGATTTTTTGAGTTATTTTGAAATTGGAGTCCTTGAAAAAATATTATATAACAGGTTGTATTTTAGATTTTGAGGCGCTTTGCCGTCTAACTAAATAATCCTATTAATATTTAAGTTAAAATCAACGTAAAAATCAGTTAGACGGCAAAGCGCCTCAAAATCTAAAATACAACCTGTATGAATGTTCTCCAGTAAAAGACATTTAATTCTATGATTTATTATTTTGCATTTTCGTTTTAAATTGAATCAAAAATCTTATTAATCGGATTATTGGCTAACAAAAAAATGGTACCGAAAGATTCCGAGTTCACGGCTCTCTAGCGCCTCACCCGAACATGAGATCGCCGTGAGACAAAAAAATATATTTTTTTGGTCGGATTAATTTTTTTTGCGGACACTAGAACAATTTTTTTGCAAATACCGCGTGAGTTTCAAGTGGTGTCGAGAAAAAAAGCGATTTGTTGACATAAAATCGATGTACTAAATTTCATATATATATCTAAAAATTGAGCATTATTTGTATTTAGACGGCAGTTGACTTGGATCGGTTCAAAAACATATGCGTATTTTCTCCACCAGCTACGAAAAGCCTGACAAAATTCAAAATGACCATATTTTTAGAAAGTATTATAAGCAGAAGAAGATTTACAGAACGAATTGAACCTTAAATTTATATCATCACATGGCGGCGATCGTCAAAATTCTTTACGTAGAAACATTTTTTTGAAAATCGACAAAGATCAAAAAATTTTAACAAGCCAAATTCGGACCATTTCAGCTTCTATCTAGAATTTTCAATGTCGATCAATACTACAGCCTGAGTTTTCTCGTTAACTGAGTTTTTTTTATTCCGCAAAAATGAACCAATCAGATACAGGTATTTCGGATATTGACCAATCACCATCGAGTATTTTTGCGGAATAAAAAAAACGCAGTAAACGAGAAAACTCAGGCTGTACATTTTTATTTTTCTTCTTCTTAAATTTCACGTATAAAATTGTGTATTCATAAATAATTTTTACTCGGAACGGTTTGACAATAGTAACGGTTTTTTATTATTTCGCTTTTCGATTCGATTTCTTGCAATTCTCCATACGTTCAAAACATGAATGTAAGTGAAACCTTAATTTTTTTAATAATTTTATTTAATTTAAATGATCAGTGAAAATGTATTTTTATTTTTGAGTAAAAATTGAAAAAACTTATTTTGGTTTTTAAATTTTTATACTGAACTAAAACTTACCTATCACGATCGCAAATCCGATATTAGCATATTCGAATTTGTTTCCAATATTGACAACATAATTATAAATTGGCACTGCAGCTAAAGTACCAACACCTCCAACAGCTCTTGTGATCCCGTATAACTTAATAAAGAGTACACATTTTTGGTCGACAAAATTTTTGAATAACTTTTTTAAATGCCTTTAATATTATGCTTAGAAGTGCGTAAAAACGCAGTACAAAGTACATACAAATTTGAGAATAATGCCTTTTTTGAATGCCTTTTTATTTATTTGCATTGGATTTGGTTGATTTATGTAACATACAGTATACTGCAGTAGTTGTTGGCAATGGGCATCACACGAGCTTTTGGCCAAAATTTTAGCAAAGCATTTTAGCCCACTTTTAGCATCAATTTGGCTCAAAAGTGTTGCCCATTTCCCTCACTGTAGCCCATTGCCAGTGTTGCTCATTGCCAACACGTACTGTACATTATTTTATGAAAATCAATTGATAAATTATTTTTTTGTGGCATCAGATTTTTTTATTAAAAAAATGGTAGATTTTTTACAACTACTAATTTTTTCTTAGCAAAAAAGTCGGTCAAAAATCTTGCAAACCAAAAATGTATAAATGTGAACAAATTAACCTTTTTTAATACAAACTAAACTAATTGGAAATTCTAAATTCTTAGCGTGAAAAGTCTCATTTAAAAATTTACTACAAAGTATAACAATTTTTTACGTACCGTTCCGAAATAATTTGCAGGAAAAGCAAGATTAAGAAAATTGGCGGTGGATCCCATGAGGAATGATCGATAAAGACATATAATGACTATTGTGACAATTTGAATTTCCAGTACTGGAATACATTGCAAGACACAACTTAAAATATTAAATATTTGAAAGCCAGAAATCATTATTTTATACTTTAAAATCAAAATGAACACAGTTTTTTCGAAGAGAAAGATTTTTTAGGCGTGTAAATTTTGAAAAAAAAAAAGAGATTTGTTTTGTCTTCAAATTTTAACCTCTTACCTTAGTGAGCATATAAAAAAGTTCCGCCAAGGCACCAGAGCCAATATATTGGGTCTACTTTGGACTTTGTTTACAGAAAGCTCAAGGTAGTTGAAATTCCAATTACTTTTGAAAAGTTATATTTTTGCATCAAACATTTCAAATTCTACAGAGTACTGTAGAATTTTTATTTTTGGTTCTAGAAAATATAGTTGGAAAAGCAAGGTATAACATATCACGTGGTACTTGCCCACCGTAGTCTTCACAGGTTATATTTTGAATATATTATATTTTTATGGGCGTCGACGCACAACTATCTGAACTACGTCACGCTTTAATCCGATTAAATCTATATGAGAAATGATCCCTAGTGTGGATCTCTGTCCATGCCTACTTGTGACGCCAGGCCAGCCATTCAGAGCGCCATTCAGAACGTCACTACCTACACTACAAGTAGGCGTGGACAGAGATCCACACTAGGGATCATTTTCGATATATCATTAATAAAAAGTTATTTTTAAAAAAGTCAAAAATTATCATCAAAAAATCACGAATTTCTATAAAAATAGCTATTTTTCTCAATAAAAGCAGATTATTACACTATTTTTATTATTTTTAGGTTGATATAGTAATCAAGTGACAGTGTGGACAATTTTTGATTGCTTAAATTCATTTTATAACGAATAAATTTTTTTCATGGAATACTTAAATTGAAAATTATGAAATTTTACTTTCACAAAAATATCTGTCCCAACTTGGGACTCCCAAGATACCAATAAATTTCAATGTTATGTCACATAACTTATGTGTTAATAACACTGTGTTATGCATGCACAAAACATTTTCCTAAAAACTGACTAATCTCACAATTGTATTTGATTTCTAGTTCCGAAATCATTTTTTCCGAAAGTGAAACATAGGCGAAAATCTTAAAAATCAATCCCTCGTAAAATTTGAACCAAATATCCGAAATAAAATTCAATTGTATTTTTGGAACCGCAGCAAAATTTTTTAAAATTAATCTGAAGAAAACGATTCTTTTTTTGATCTTTTTGGATTGTTTTAGGTATGCTTGAGCCAATATATTGGCTCTCACAAGGGTTAAAAGGTTTTAGTTTTGAACTATTTTCCTTGTTTTTACCTGATGACGCCCAAAGTTGAGCAAATGGATAATGAGTAAACGTTTGCTTTTAGCCTGATAATTCGTTTTCCTTGTTCGTCATCTGTAAGTTCAGGCATTTTCTTTATCAAAATTCTTTGCGAACCATCAATAATAGCACCAACCAGTGGTGCAAAAATAAAAACTTCTAGCAACTGAAAATATGGATGAAAATTTTTGCATTTTTCTGATAAAATATTATTTTCTAAAATTTTATTTTTCGACCATAGCCTGAATTGATCCCAAATAATCAGTATATTTATTAATAGCTTCAGCTTGATCTGTTTTGTTTTCCGTTATTCTTGATGATAAGTCAACTAACCAACCGTTGTAACTCGACAGAAAATAATTAAATCGAACTAGTTCAAACAAAAATGCAAATACGCCGAATAGAAATAGAGAACTGAAAGCTATTTTTTTGAAAGAGGCATTCACAGTTTCGTCATCAATATTTTTTTCTTCTTTACTTTTGTTTGGTTCAGGAGTTTCTGATTTTTGACAAAGTTCTTTTCATGGTTTTTTATTCACAAAAAAAATTTGAAATTATATATTTTATCCATGACTTCGGTACTCCTAATCTTGAAGTTTACTTACGTTTTGGACCAGAAGAACCAAGGACCGAAGTTCAGAACCATCTAGTGCTCAAAAAGTTGGTTTAAAATTTGAATTTTTAGCTTTGATTTGACTATTTTTCATTAAAAGTTTCAAAGATTATTATTTAAGTTCTCAGAACTGTGCTGACAATTAAACATGCAGCATGAAAACCTAAATTTCAATAAAAATTGATGAAAATTCTTGACGAAAATTCGATACAGTTCCAGATCAGGAGTGATTTAGGTTAAATCAATTAATTTTTAACACATTTTTTCCGAAACATTTTTTTTATTATCAAATTAATAATTTTTTGAATGTAATAAGAAATAAAAATTTGAAAATTATAGATATAAGAAATCATTTTTTCAAAATATTCATTAACAAATTAATCACCAAGCTCTCTGAGGGTATCATAAAATTTTATAAAAATAACCGAAAAAATTAACAAAAAACTTCAATATTGTATTTAAAAACCAAAACCCATGTAGCCAAATTTATAATCACTTGGAATATTAAATGGGATACTTTTCTTTGGCATGAACATAAAAGTTCTCATAAAACAAAAAGAGGATAGAATAGTATAAAATATGAAAATTGATCGCAGCGTGATATCAGCTTCATATGACCACTTGAAAACTAAGAACACAAACGACGAAGTACCATAAAGTCCATTTATAATCATGATAACAGTTGCTCGAGTTTTTGGAAATAAATTACTAAAAATAAACAAAAATTATAGATAATGATACTTGGAAAAACAAGAAAATAATCTTCATGGAAACAATATTTTTCAAAAAGAGCGTTTTCAAAAAATGTTGGTATATTTAAAACATATAATTTTGAAAATTGCATATCTAGTCTATTTTCAAATGATAAAAGTCACCATTCGACCTAATCATCAATTAGTGTCAAAAATTTTTACTAAAAATCTTCCAAAATATTAAATTTTCGAAAAAAATTTCTTACCTAATCGGCATATTTCTAACAAGAAATTTCATGCCACCCTCATAAATAAACAGGTCGCCCTTAATGTCTACTTTGTAGAATGTCTACTTTATAAAATGTCTCTAATTTTTCCAAAACATGTAAAATGTCCACTTTTTCCAAAACATGAAAAATGTCTACTTTTTTCAAAATATGTAAAATGTCGACTTTCTCATAATAATCTTTACAGTAAAATTTCTACTTTAATACACCTTATAGTCTATAGCCTTAAGGGAGTGGGTGTTGCAAATTGGAGCCTTTTTATTATTTTTTCGCTCGCACCTGGCATCTCCTACTGTTCTTTCTTAGTAGTTCAAGAAGTATACTGGCTACAACTTGAACGCGCGTTCAAGTCAATGTATCCCAGTTTATTGGGGACGCTTATTAAATGTTTGTGTGCGTAGGTGCGCTTGTATCAGATTTCTGTATGTTGGAAAGTTTCTATAAGTAACAAATGTTTTTGGAATATCACCTTTGCTAGTTTGGCGAGAAATGGTCTTGTAAAAGGCTCAAATTTGCGACACCCACTCCCTTAACCATTACACACGAATCGTAGAATATTGAACAGAAGTGTCGTTTTTTGACCCACGAATTCGCTGTAGAATTTAAACCGCTAATTATTTATTTTTGAGATTCAGTTTGATTATACAAAATTGTCTGAAATTTTCAAATATTGATTTTAAAACTAAATTACGTCGATCCCTTTCGACTGATAGCGGTCAAAAGACAAAACAAAATTTATTTTTGAGCTCTCCTCTTAAAGTTGGGCGACGCTTCATACAATCGGCTGTAAAAGTCTAATATGAAAATATTTTCAACCGAAAACATCAGGGAAACATAAAATTGTACGAGGATTAAGATCATGTCAATTAAAATGTCATCGCATATTTTTCTGCCAAATGAGAGCGTTCGAAAAATTGAAAATGGTTTTTTTCTAAACACCTTCGTTTCACAAAACTAACGATTGACATTAATCGACTTATTATAATGTTCTTAAAGTCCAGTCACTGATGCAGAATTTTTCAAGGATTAAAACTGTTTTTTTCAAAAGTTAATCAGACTTATACTTTGTCAACGCATGGGATTTTAAGTTGAGTATGCCGAATTTCAAAAAATCACAAAAAAAAATAACTTGAAATAAAAAATAAATAAATTATGAATCATACAGTATGATTCATACTGTATGATTCTTAAAACTCGGATATGACAATAAATTAACCTCACTTACCGATAAATATTTCTCTAGTATAAATTTATATCTCTCGAAGTTAATCAATCGCAGCTTTACTTCTAATTTAGTATTTTTTGATATTTTTTTATTTCGATCTGGTTTTGAATGAACACACACATCTGCTCGGTCCTAATAATCGGTCTCTGCGTGATACCGACGCTATACCCAGATTTACAGCTGACAAATCATCTTTTCCGATTGCTCTCTATCGACTGTCAAATCATCCCTATATAATCTTATTTTTCAATAATTATAATATTAAAAAATGGACGAGGAAGATGATAATTTTTTTGAATTGTAAATAAAGCGATCGAATCAAATTTATTGCGTCTTTTTGTTCTCTTTAGCGCCTCAAATACATTTGCAGTTAAAAAATATACATACATAAAAATGTCATTTCATAAATTAAATTCAAAACAATTTATTTTTATCTATTTGAAAGAAACAAAAGTCAGAGAAAAAAAGAGAAAATTATTGAAAAATAAGAGTTTACAAAAAACTTCGTTACTCCAATAATACTTATCAGAAAATAATTTTGAAAATGGCTTTAGTTAGATAACTATTCAATGTTTCATATGTAATCACAATACATAATCTGAAAATGTCTGAGTTTTGATATATAGACAGAAATATCGAAAATGTGACTTATATCACTGAAGGAGTGTCGGTTTTGAGCCCTTTGAAATCATTATATCATCATTTCAAAAAAAAAGTTTGAAGATATTTGTTTGAACTTTGTTCCGTAGTCGTAACTTCGAGATCGGATGTGTAATAATGATTTTATGATTTTTAGAAAGGGCCTGTACAATTTTGTACAATAAGTGTGTAATGAGATAGAAGTTATTGGTGTTAATGGATTAGGGGTAGCAGCGATTCTGTGGGGACAAGAAAAAGAAAAAAAAAACAATAAAAAAAAAAAAATATGGCGTTCAATTTACTTAACGATTAGTTTGGTGTATTTTTTTGTGTTATTATCGTTGCGACCACATAATTGTATCAGCTCATTAAATCCTTTTTTATTTAAAGGAACGTCCTGAGTTAGCTTTATTTAGTATTCGTAAAATTTCGAACAAATTCAAAGCCTTAGAAATTTTAGCATTTTTTTAAGCTTTTTCCAAATTTTTCTGATTATTTTATGAATCTGTGAATTAAATCGAAAATGCCCTTTAACTTTTTCCTGCATGTCTACTATTTTTGATTGCGGTTTGAATCATTGAATGTTTTTTTTGTCTTTGTTGTCGACTCTTTGAATTATGACATTTTCCGCAATCAGTCCAAAATTTTTATGTTTTTTGAATCTTGTTAACATCAGTCCAATCATTGGTGAATTTTCTGTATTTATTGGTTTCCGATATTTCATCCGATGGCGGGTCAAGTGATTCGTTTTGAATTCTGATGAATTTAAAACTTGCTGTAAGGAACCGGTTTGTGCCATTTGGCACGGCAATTTTAAATTTTATTATCTTTTCAAAAAATCTGTATAAATTGGCGGGTGTAAAACTAGGCTACTTAACTTTTTAAAGTCAGAGACAACATTTTTATATTTAACTCCCATGAGAGTTCAATATTTATTTTCCCTAAAAAGACATGTTATTTCTCTATTTTTAATGCGAAAAACTTTCATTATTCAGAAACTTTAATACTGCATTGAGATCTGGATTTCCACTTATTGTGACACATATAACCCGGACAATGATCTGAAGCTTATCATAAATCAATCGCTCTCTAACACAAACATCACCAAACTCGGGTAAGCTAGGAATGGAGTTCGTAATGAAGTGGTTTATATGATATTCATTTACACGTAATACTTAACAGTATGTAAATTTTAAAAAATATAAACTTTTGAACTTATGGAACACTTTTTTTAGATATAAAATATTTAAATAAAATTAATTTGCACTCATTTTCTGTTATCAAATCACTCCGAAAAAATAGTACTCCATCGTGGCCACATACGATGCTAAACATTAGTGAATGTGTTCTTCCCTGTATTTCTGAAATTTTTAATATATCACATGTAAATTTTTCTTCAACTATTTCAAAAAATATTCATAAACTCATCATTCGAGGTAATCATTTATGGTTGTCAAGTATTTTTAATAATTTTTTTTCGAAAACATGGAATTGTAATTCAAAATAAAAATTTTCTTACCCAATCGGCATATTTGTTACGAGAAATCCCATGCCACCTGGCGTGAAAAGACACATCCCAACGTAGATTAAAATTGAAGATTCTGGTGTTGCGATCGCCATAAAAACACAACCAACAGTGACTAAAATGCAGGCAAGAGTTCTAGAAATCCAAATGCCATATTTGTCCATCATGTATCCGAAAACTAAACTGGAGAGATTGACACAAACCGCAGAAACTGTGTAAATTTGGTTCATTTCTTTGGATTGACTTTCACACTTTGTACTGATGTCTATTATAGGATACGAAAAATATTTCGACGAGTCGATCAAAAATTAATTAAAATAAATCGATTATTTTCATGCGCGCAGCGCGCTTATGAACATTTTAAACTAAACAGAAATGTCATTTGGTTTCCATGTCGATTAGTTTAGAATCAACGCATTATTGAAAAGGGTAATTTTTCCTATTTACACTGAGAAATTTAGGCTGTTATCGGTTTCTCTATAAAGAATATATGATAGTTATGAAAAAGAAAAAGCATTTGGTGCAGAATTTTTCAGCAACCAAGAATAAACTTTCCGAAAAACTATTGTATAATACAATTTGTTTTCAAATGTTCAAAAAACCTGTTTTGAGGCAAAAATTTTGTCAGATTATGCAATTAATTGGAAATCAAACGATTGTATACAATTCCGGTGTCAGCCAATCTGATTGAAGAACAAAACATTTTCGAAAATATTTTCCAAACATTTTTGCGTCTGGAAAAAAAATATCGGTGAATTTCACTACCTCATTATTTTTTGAGAAAATCACATCATTTTCCGTCGATTTTCAAAACGAAAAGTCGAACACTGGATAACAGTTACTGACCAAAATTAAATCAATATGATAAATTTTTTCGATACAAATTTTATGATCAAATTAAAAACATAAACGAACTTAGCAAAAAATACAGAAATATAAATTAACATAAGCAGTCATTTATTGAGAATTCAGACAAATTGTCTTACGTACATATTTGTTTTGGTCGTTAAAATATATTTTTTAACCCTAATCATATCGTCCAGTTGTATTTGAAGCAAAATCTTCTTCTAAACATCCTTCACGAAAAAAACCCTTCGAATTTGTTTTAATATTTTGCAAGTTTGCAATTTTTTCTATTTATTTACCTTTGATTTGAGGATAAATACAAGTGAACTCCAGCCCAACAAACATCCTGAGAATAACGCACCCTCGATTATAGCGGTGACGAGGCTAAAATATTTCAGTGTTTTCCAATTCATTATTGTTTTTCTCTGCAAAAAAGTTCGAAATTTTTAAAGTTTAAAAACAATAAATATTTGATTTTTGAATTTTGAAACCTCTCCAAGTCATTGCTCCTAGTTATTGCTTCTAGTTTACAACTACACACCCCCCAACTTAACCCCAGGCCCGTTGATTATCTTATAAGCCTGAATAACTTAGAATTTATTCTACTATAAATCTTTTTAACCTTGTTTCTCGAAATCAAAAGAATGCTTGTAATATTGGCAATGTCAAATTGATGATCATTATGATATATTTTCAGTCTAAAAGTTCAAACTTTGAACTTTAAATGGTGAATTTCTTTGAGCTTTTTTTCAAAATTAATTTGACAGGCCCTCAATTAAAATTTTGAAAACATTCCAGATCTACTGAATTTCAAGTCGTGTTATTTCTTTCGAACCATTTCTTTACTTTTGAAAAATGGTATAAAAACCGAAACTTTAAGTAATCGATAATTTTTTTTTATTACATCATATTTTACCATCAAAAGGTAAAGTGCACTAATTAAGGGGGTGGCCCCAGTTATTTTCACTTTTTCTTATTGCGGGAAAACCATGACTCATAGTTCCATGAGTGATCTAAACAATTGCCACTGGTAGTCAACCTTATAATCAAGATATTATAAACCATAGGCCATTAATGTTCGTACAAGGTTCGTTTTTTTGAGCTTGTTCAATTTAAGGAGTATACATAGGGTCAGTACCGGGCGAAAAATGACTTTTAAACTAAGTAGTTTATTAACGATTTGTGATCGGTGACTGGTGCAGAATTTTAAGGAGAATTTTTTGAAAATGGAGAAAAAAAATTTCGGAAATTTTTTATTTGGTAAAATTTCGAAAAAGACAATAAAATTCGGCGGCAAAGAATGTTAGCTAAAATCAATTTGAGTTTTCGGTCGTTCCGCCTACGTATTTTTTCATCAAAATTCCTTCAAAATGACCGAAAAAAATTTCGAAAATTTTT
>SCLH01000754.1:50871-96391 GCA_004367855.1 Oikopleura vanhoeffeni | reverse complement strand
GCGTAGGTGGGATTGTATCAGATTACTGTTAAGTGCAGTTAGTGCCTACTCCTTCAATTTTCATCATTTTTTATTATTTTTTTGTGTCAGGCTCCGGAAAAGCCTTACGAATAATGCAAAAACGCTTTTGTTTTAAAATTTTGCTTTCAGCAGCCAAAAAAACCAAAAAACGAAAACAAAAATTATTGATTTATTTATGATTTAAATTGAAAGTGCGCTAATATGTTTTTTTTTTGACGCTACCGAGTTAAAAATAGCACCAAAATCCTTAAAAGTGTTTGTATTTACGGAAAAAAATATTTTGAAGCATTTTTTCTGGTTTCTGAATTTTGTCAAAAATTTAGGCTCAAAATGAAAAGTTGACGTGGCCTTCAAGAGACGCCAAATAAAAATTTCAAAAAAACTCTCTAATACAGATTGTCAACTAGATTGTCAAACAAGGCTTGTGCTTTCAGATGCAGTATGAGCCAGAAGTGTATCTTCTAAACTGGTGGAGGAGATAGCTTTTACCTGAGCCTCCCAAACTGACCATTTCAAAATTTAAATTTTTGAATTTTTTGCGTTTTTGTCCGCTGAAAGCAAAATTTTGAAACAAAAGCGCTTTTGCATTATTCGTAAGGCTTCTCCGGAGCCTGACACAAAAAAATAATAAAAAATGATGAAAATTGAAGGAGTAGGCACTAACTGCGTGTCTTTTTAGGAGGCTTTTTAAAAGCGTAGGTGTCGGCGTAGGTGGGATTGTATCAGATTACTGTTAAGTTAAAAATTACGGCGAAGGTTGGTTCTGTTAGTCACAAATGTTTTTGGAATATCACCTTTGCTNAATTTATCATGTTTGATTGGTCGACATTCAATTTTTGAGACTTGCATGCATTATACGATGGTCATTCTGACCAGGGTTGTAAAAGGGATCATCCCGGACCAGATTTTCTATCCCCATCCCCATTTTTTGCCTATCTTTTGCTTAAACCTACGCAAAAAAGGGATGAAAAACCCACGCAAAAGCCATCCCTTTTACAACCCTGATTCTGACTGTGAAAAATTTCAAATTTTTTGTCGTACTATAGAAATATCCATTTTTTTCTACTCTAGAGGCGCTGAAAGTTTTAGCGGGGTAAAATTGAAAATTTTGAAATCATTTTATGAATTATTTTAAATTTTACTAATAGCACTTTTTGAGGCCAATTAAAAATTTTAATATCAGACCATCATACAGTAACAAGTTCTGATATTAATTATAAAATGGTTATTTACACTTTTGTTATTTCGCCTCGATAAAACTACTTGCTTGAATAAGCTTAGAAAATATCACAATTCAGTGTGTCTGAAACATTTTTTAAGTCAATTTGAAAAATGTTCCAAGATAGTTCCCAGAAATGCCGACGGGTATCACCTTAACCCCCACCTGCACGAGCGTGTTTCAGAACACAGAGAACAAAAATATTATGGGGAAGTGTCATTTTGGCCGGCGGAATATTGGAACAGACCCCCGATAGTTCCCCTTATTTTTAATTTCAAGAATTTTGGTGAGTTTAAAACAGTACTGGAACAAGATAATGATCTACAAGGTAGCAAATTTTATTGTGACAACGGCCTTAATTCTTAAAAATCAAGTAAATGGGGTTTTGTTTGCTCAAAATCGAAGTTAGTGCTCTAAATGGGCGTTTTAAAAAGTCAGTTTCTGACCACTATATGGCCAAAAACTTTTTTTTTGTGCCCGGAATCGTTTTTTTTCCTGGGTCAACACCCCCCCGTGAGGTCAAAGAATTTGTATCAACTACTGTAGTTCTCTCGTTAGTTTTACCGGTGCGCTTCCTAACTATGTGTGTGTTCTGAAACACTCTCGTGCTGGTGGGGGTAGGACATCTCGTGCAGGTGGGGGTTAAGGTGGTCGGTGCACCGCGCGCGGCCGCGGTGCTTTGAGACAGAGTAGCACTTTTTCAATTTTCTTTCTCTTGATGATAAACTTTTTGCCACTTCGAAATTTTCAAATAAAAACTTTTCAAAATGAAAGGTGCTACTTTTGAGTTTACTTCGTATAATCAGAATTTTTTTCGGATCCATAATTAAAAGGTGTCTAAATTGAGGTAAGATATTTTTTAATTTCTATTAAGTAGTAACCTGAGAAAACGATCCCGACAACCGAATTCAATTTATTTGTTTTTATAGGATTTCTACGTCAAAATCAAAAATTTAAATTTTCAAAAAAAACTCGAAAAACGAAATTTTAGCACATCGAAAGAAATATTTTTTTCATGAGATAAATGAAATAAATTGGATTCGGTGGTCGGGACGGCTAACCAATTTGGCAAGTTTGAGTAAAATATTTTATTTTATTTTTGATATAAGAGGACTTCGATGGATTTCAACTAAACCGTAGTTTCGTTTCAAAAATTATGATTCAGAGTATGAACAAGAGCGTCGAAACATAAAGAGGACATATTTTAAAATAATAAGTGGTGGCATTCTGAATATTTTAAGCCAGTGAATTCAGAAAAATTAGTTTGAAAAGTTTTGGACAAGAAATCAGGAAAATTTTCGAAATATTTCCAAATATTTTCGACCAAAAATCACAAAAAACATGTCATATAATTTTTCAAAGAGCATATAAAAAATATGTGGTCATCCACGAGAAAAGTTAGAGTGGTTATTTTTACGAGTGTTTCTCGTTGATTCGAAACCAATAATTAAAAAAAATACAACAAAAAATAAAGAAAATTTTTTATAATTTTTGGAACTTTTTTCAAAAATTTCAAAAAATTTGACGAATTCGAAAAGTTAAATTCGAACTCAAAATTTTCTAAAAAAGCAATGATACGAAAATCCAAAAGTAAAAAAAGTTGCCTAAATTATAAAATATTACTTTGATGTTATATTGAGGGAAATATTATATTCCCTAAATTTAACATCAAAGTAATATTTTATAATTTAGGCAACTTTTGTATATTCCGAATATACCCAATTTACCCAGTAAAAAGTTTTTCATCAAGAGCCCATATCCGGATTTGTCTCTAAGCACCGACGCCCATAAGAGATGATTTTTTAACAAGGTAGTCTGTAGTACAGACTCTGTACTTAAAACTTTGGTCAAAAACTGTATAAAATACTTAACTGGTCATAAAAAATTTTTTGCTAAAATTATCATCAATTTTTGGTACTGAATGTAAATTAGAATTTCAGCTACATAATTTGTTTCGTAAAGCTGAAATTGCGTCAAACAAACGTTTAAGTAGCAACCAAAACAAACAGATTTTCACAGGATTAATAAAATATTCAATGTTTGTTATTATTAAAAATTTAATGATGGAGTTTCAGTTTTGACTTTATTAATTGGGAAATATTACGTTGAACATTATGACTTTAAACAAAATACGAGTCCAATCTTTTCGAGGAACCAGAATCCATTATTACACGATTATTTATTTAATTTTGCAATAGGAATAATGAAACTGTTTTAACCCTTATGCTCAGTTGGAATAACAACATCCGTAGTTACACGATTATAAAGAAAGAATTTTAGTTAACGCTCTTCACGATATCAGTCATAACAATAATATAAATTTTATTTGCAATTAAACGTCCTTTATATATCAATTTAAGGGGGTGCCATAAGTCCGGCAGATTGGTTCATTTTTTCAGAGCGATATATGAAAAAAAATGTTAAAATTAATTTTTTTATTTTTTATCTTCAATAAAAATGTTCATTCTTGCGAACGTTTATATTTTTAATTTCCTAACATAACTTAGTATCTGTGAAAATATAAAAAACCCACTTTTCGTTGTACATTCATTACCAACTTAACCCGACATTATAATTTTCTTTTAATACCATATTAATAAACTTCAGCCATTGTCGGGTGTAATGCGCTAGAAAATAGCTTGAAAATCCTTCACATTAAAATTTTTCTAAATATCTAAGTTTTTTTCTATGAAAAATGGTCAAAAATAGCCAAAAGTGAAGAAAAACAACTTTTTTAAATTAAAAATTGACCTTCAATTGCGTTTTGATATTGAAAAATGTCCTGACTATCAAAAAAAATGACGCTTATCACACCCGACATTATATTTAGAATTTTTGGCAAGAATAAAATTTTTAAAAATTGAGTGCCAAATGGCACTTACCGGTTGTACAGCCAAGTGTTGTAAATTTCATCAATAGTTTAGAAATGATAATCGCGCGACCATCCCATTAGTTGACATTCGGAGATTTAATCGATACCAGAAAATTTAATAAGTGATTCTGTCAGATTAATTATAGAGCATTCAAAAAACAACTAATAAAAAATTAAAGAATTGATATGCAGATAATTTTTATAATATTTCTAAAAAACGTCGACAAAAGATGAAAAATAAAGATTTTATGACTTTTCAAACGGCGGTCAGAAAATATGTAGGCATCTATGAAAAAAGTTAAAGTGGCTATATTTTTTGTTTTACCCAAAAATTTCAATAAAAAAATCAGAAAAAATTTTGAACAAAAAATGTGGAAAATTTTTCAAAACGTTTTTATTTTTTTGAAATTTTTACGAATTCAAAAATGAAAATTCGAACTCAAATTTTTCCTTAAATAGATAAAAATTATTTGAATGAGCTGGAACACATTTATTCGAGTTGAGCTAACGATAATAAGCACAAAAAATGAACTAACTAATTACTTTCGTGAGTTATATTGACTCCAATCTGCCGAGTATATNGCACCCCCTTAAATCTTTTTGCCTTGTTGTCACTTTTTTATAAATTTTTTTTTTCACAGAATTATTCCACACTTTTAGGAATTGTAAGATAAGCACCTACCTTCAGCATGATAAGCTTCGATAATTCATTTTAGACTTCAATAGCCCGAAAAGTTTTAAATTTACTTCTTTACAAATACAATATATAAAAAAAATTTCTCGCATACGTCTTCAAAAAAAATGAAATAATTTTTTTCTGTGAAATAAAAAAAATGGGAAATTAAATCATCATTTTTGGCAACTACCGGTAAATTGCTATAATAAATTATTAATAATAAGCCCTGAAATGAATCAAATAATTGAACATGTCTTGGTATTATTTTTGAAAAAATTATTATTCGTCTAAAAATGAGCTGCATTTTAGAGGTGGCTCTAAAGAGAGAAGCACGCATCTCAGAGCCATGATACCACGACTTGTGGTCCACGAGTCATCGTTTTTGATCAGGTCAAAATAGTAAAAGGCCAAAAATCGAAAATTTCAATTTTTTGAAAATAAAGAAAAATTTTGTTAAGAAAAAATTCTGGTGTTCTTGTTATCAATCAACTTTTGCGTTTAAAATATTTTTCCAAATGAAAAAACAAAGTATAGAATAACTTTTTTGAAATTGTCTTATTTAAAAAAAAAATGGTTTTGTCAAATTTTCATCAGAAAAAATTATCGAATTTACTTTTTAGTTCTAAATTTCGCTAGAATTTACATCATGGTATTTATATTTTTCTAAAAACACATATTTAGGGATAATTCGTACAACTTATGACTCTTGAAATATTATAGATATCGCATTCAAATTTAAAGGGTTTGTTAAGTTGACCCTAAAAATGAAATTTTAATATATTAGATAAAAAACTGCGAGAAAAATATAAAATATCGATTTTTTGGCCTTTTCTTTTTTTGCCTTTTACTGCCAACCCCACTTTTTTCTTAACGTTCACTTCACTATCGTAAATTAGTATCAATCACAGAGCATACGAGTTAATAAGACTGATACAATTAAAATTTAAACTCATTGTATTGATGACGTCAAAAATTATTAATTAATTTGTACTAAAAACATAAAAAGAAATTGTCGATCAAATTTAATAATCAACTGTTTTATATTAGGCGCAAACGACCGGTAACAACACAAAAATTTTGCATCTTCCAGAAGACGAGGAATTTGAAAATTTGTTAAAAAATGGCGATTTGGAAGACAAAACTGTAAATAATTTTGACGAATCAGATGAAATTAAAGATGCAAAAATTCCGATGTTAGCTGTTGGGCAAAATCGACCAAACAAAATGACTTTATGGGTCAAAGCTTCAGATATTAGCCCTGAGAAAGCAGCAGGTAAATACTTAGAAATGGAGTATGAATACATACTAAAAAAGCCTAATTATCAACCTGTGTACTCATAATTTCAAAACAACCCCATACACAGACAATTGCCAATCGGAACTTTATAATTTTCAAAAATCATATTTGATTCCGTTTACATTCCACGAAGTTGTAATTTGCCTAGTTTAAAAGCCTAAACAATTTAGTGTATGATTAAATTATTACAGAAGCATCAATGATGCTGTATCATTCAATTCATAAATTCAAAATTTTGTCTTTGACCTTGCTAGGAATATGAGATTTTTCTTCTAAAACATCGTAACGATGTCATCGTTTCGAAGCGAAACCTTATTTTAAATTTTTTTTATCTGACCATCAAATAATTTCATCGCTTTCACATAGTTAATACAAATATCATTAGATTTTTACATAAAGAAGAGTCTTTCAGACAGGCTTTTAAAAAAAATAGGGACAAAGGGGACAGACCAAGAACCGATAAAAAATGGGGAGTGGATGCATGCCTTTCGAAAACTTGCTTTGAGGTTTCGAAAAAATATTTTTCATGTTCAAAAACTAATTTTATTAAGTTTCGACTGAACCAAATCGCTATAATTCACGAACCAAAAAAGTTTAAATAATAATTCTCGAATCAAATTATAGCGAATTGTGAAAAACTAAAACATTTAAAATTGCATTTCATTCGTGTGTACTTTACTCTGATATTTGATCAACCCTCATTTGCGCACTATGTGAAGTACACAAACCTGCGCATCCGTGTTTTGAAAGACAAATCACGAAAATATAAAAATTTTCAAAGTTTTTTTTTTCAGAATTTTTGGTTCTCATCAAATTAGATATCATTTTCTTGAATTCAATATTATCAGTTACAGTAATAAGGAGAAAACAAAGATACATTTAATATTTTGGGAATTATTCATCGCAGCAAGAGCAAATTTTAAAGTTTCAGTACCTAAATTTTAGTTTCCGGAAAATAATATGGGTTAAAATACCTTTAATTAACTCTCAGCCGCACGTAAGGCGCTCCAGCGCCTGATCGACTTTTAAACGTCATTGTTTGCCAACAAGTATTTGTGCGTTTTTTGGGGGAATTACAGTACACTGACTGTACCCTTATCCGAACACCTCAGCTCGGCGAAAAATCGTTCGGATAAGGGTACAACGCTCGGATAAGGGTACACGTCTATAAAGGCGTTTAGGCCTATACCTTATAGGCTATAAGCGTTTTCATCTTGACCAAAAATCGTACGGATAAGGGTACAACTTAATTTTGCAAACAATTTTCAAATCTGTTCAAAACATATGTGAGACTACTGGTGTACAGAAAATTCTAAGCCTTTTTTCATTACGGTATAGTCGAAAACCGATCACGTGACCCTATAAATGAGAAATAAGATATGCTTCAAAATGCGTAAAAAATAAGTATGGATCTTATTCACACAAGCTCCGTATGTGAAATTGACCTCTGATAACGAAAACTTGGCCATTGTTCTCAAAAAATATTTTTTTGGAATGGAACTGGTTAATTTCAGAACTACTATCTGCGAAAAATCTTCAATTCTCTCGAAAAAATAATTAAAAAATTTCTTTGATAAAGTATGATAAGCTGATTGGCCAACGAATCACATGCAATGATAATACATCATTTGTTTTCACCGATCAAATAATATTCTTTATTTTGAACTTTTCATCAATTTTTCTTAATCATTAGCGAGATAATTTTCTGAATTTTCAAACGGAAGACTTAATTGGGTAGGTCCCTGAATGAAAAACCATAGATAATTAGCATTTAATGATCTAACGGACGGCTGGGTCATCTTTAACTGCGGTCGTACCCGAGTTAACTTAATTATGTATATTTTAGCGACGAAAAAATCAAGAGTGATGGTTTACAAAGCCGACAAAGCTATGCGCAAGTGGTCGAAAAAATTTTTACCGAGAACATGCAAAAAATTTAAACGAATTGCAAAAAGAAGCTCTTCGTTAAAAAAACAACTGACAAAAGTATTTTTCACAAAAGCACTCCGAATGAAATAAAATCCCGAATAGAAGATCAAAAATATCAAAAAAATAATCAATAAATATTAAATATCAATATTTCGTAAAAAAAATTAAAAATAAAATGTCGGAGTTTTTTACAGATTCGACTTGAACATTCAGCTGATTAATTTTTTTGGACATCTCCTCGGACATCAAACGGGTCCTTTCATCGTTCACTCGGCTAACTTGTTTCATTTTTTCTATTTCTTGCAACAACCGAGCAACTTCATCGTTAGGGTAATTATCATTAGAATGTGACACTTCCCGCTGAATTATCAATTCAGAAATTTGTTCAAAACCTAAAAAGTTTTTAAGACGTAGGTCGGAATATAAGAGAAAATGAAATTCTAAAAATTTCAAAATAAAATTTTCTAAATTTTTTTTTAAATATTTTCAAAAACCAAAAACAAATGAAATGGTGTAAAGTGGACGATTTGGGGACCTAGTAATTAGGTTTCGTAATCAGCTAAATGGTTTTCAACCAAAAAGCACGAATAAATTACTCCGTAACATCTTTGCCCAGGGAAAAGCTAACCAGAATTATAATTGTAAGCTTTTACACTCCACTTTTTTGACGTTAAAATTCAAAATAACAAAATATTTGACAATAAATATACTCACTTCCAGCCGGTAAATGGGTGTCGGAATCGGAACTTGCTACTGGTAGTTTTCTCCTTATTTCTAGCACCTGCTCCCTCTCTTTTCCCAAGGTTGAACTACCATGGGGAATCACTAATCCAGGGGATTTTGCCACTCTGAGCGATTTCGAGCGCACTTTATGAGCTTGAGATTTAGTCTTGTTGTCATCTTTTATCAGAGGTCTTTTCCGAGTTTCTTCCTTTCTTTCTAGCAAATAACTAGAACTACGTTATTAAGAATAAGAACCACACATTCAGAAATATTTTTAAGCCAAAAACATAGACACAAATTCGAAGCGACACTTTGAAAAAGTGGGTAAATTTTCGGAATATTAGGGCTAGTAATCTAAAAAGGTTTGGGGAAAAAAACGCGGCTGAATACTCACTCATTATAATCACTTAACGAAAAATCTTCACAAAACTCGTCCAATTTTTTATCAAGTTCCATATTTGACGGACCCTCAACTTTTTTGGTAAAATTTTTTTCCATGATAAAATCAAGTCAAAATTAAAATAATTTCAAATATTTCGAATGAATAACCAAAGAAATATTTCAAAAAGCTAAAATCAAATTCGCCAATTAATTACTAAAACATGTTCAAATCAAATGCTCCACACAGCTGTAATTTTCGCGCAAATTTCATAATTCAAAATACCAAAAAATAATTTCACAAAAATGCGGAATTTCATTTTTTAGGGACCAATCACAAAACTAAAAGAACCGCTCGAGAAAAGCAACTAATCAGAAAACACCCCTAGTGGTTTTAACTTGCGGGAATAGGTTTCGAACAAAATTTTTAGTATCAAAAATGATCACCGTTATTTTGCAATTGAAAAAGTAGTAACCGGAAGAAATCAGGAAAATGTTTTTTGGAATGTAAAACTTACCACATTTGGCGGCAGAGGCGGAAACCGAAGAAAAATATGTTTTGACTAATAAAAAAAACTATTTTTTAATCTGCCGCTGCCTGTCTGATGTAAATATCGTCAGATATTTTTGAAGAAACAATTTCAACAATTGAAATCTGTAGATACAACTTATTGCCGTTTTTTGTACATATGATATTACGCGGGTTTGTAGAGACTAACAGCAAAAATTGACACACACTTTTCTTGCGGCACATTTTTTACAAACAAAACTGTAATTACAAAAAAAACAAATATGAATGTAAAAACGTAAAATGCTTGTAAATTACTGAAACATACATGTATAATTCAAAAATTTATTTTGGTAATGCTAAACTGCCACGGACTCACCAAAATTACTGTTAAAACCTTTAAATTACTTCTGACTGAAATAAATATTGGAATTTACTTGAATATACAACTATTACGTCTAATTTATTGAAAATAAATAACAAATTACTTTGACTTAACAAATACAAAATGGCTAAGAGAGAAAATGTCAAATAAGTTGCAAAACAAACGTAATTCAGTTGTGCCTAAGGTGGTATGGGGGTATATCACAAATCAAGTCAGTTTTTCCATAAGCAAACAAAAAATCCAAAATTTTTTCGGGTTGATATATTTTTTTGCAGATTGCTGATTAATGCTACGAAGATAACTTTTGGTTGAAAAATTAGGTTTTTTATTAACATGATTGTAACACAAATTAACACAAAATAATAAAATATAGCAGAAATTAGCAGGAGACGGTTTGTTTGAGGTAGAATTTGAATACGTTAGAATCAGAAATAATTTAATCGGATTAAATAAAATTAAAAAAAATAATAATAAAAATGGGGCATCTTTGAAACAGAAAATATAAAATAAGATGAAAACATAAAAATGAAAATTTTTGGGCAAATGATATCCTTGCCTTTTTATCTGAACTTATTTATATATTTATTCTGTACACCAAATTTTTGCGATAATCAAGTCTTTATGAGCAATAAACTAGCTTTCTGGTACTGCCACCGTGTAGTACTAGTTCAGTATCACAAAAAAATGTAACATTTTTATATCAACTTTCTATGAATGAAGAGTTACATGGATGATATTTTTTTGTAGAAAATAAATCGTGAGGTTGATTTTGTATTTGTTTTTATAACTCAATTTAGTCTCAATTAAAATTTGCATTAGAACAAAGTTCATTCATGTTGAAAGGTTCATTTCTGGGTCTATTGTTAGGACGCAAATCTCTAAATTTGTTTTTGAATTCTATCAGATTATTTTGTTTGATTTCTTTTTCTTCAATTTCCATGCATCTTATCGATATCATTTTTAAACTGCGACCGTGCGACGATTTGGGTTGATAAAGGCTAATAAGAAAATATTAAATCCTGAGTAAAGCATTCTTTGTCGGGGCCTTGAAAAAAACGATGAATGAATCCAAGGGCAATATCTTTGCTTAGAGGTTGTAGGGTCTTCAAATCTAATATTTGTTTTTTTAAACGCATTTAACTTTTTAATGGCCAATGATAGAAACAATTTAGTCACATATTGCGCAAGTCAAGAACCTCGACCGTTAAAAAACTTTCACGTGAAATTGTTATCTGGCATAAGTTATGGGCCATAACCAACCGGTTAACCAACATCAACCAAACTACTGTTTTCTGATTCTAACTGATATATCGGGTCCAGTTCAAATTTTTGAGCTTATACCAAATCATGAAGGAGATTAAATAATCTTAGCCAAGAAACTCAACTCATTTTTTCCAAAAAAAAATAATTCTAGTGCTAAAATCACCTGCACATACTCTTTTTGGGGGGGGGAAAGTTTATAGCGGTATGTGTATACATAGAAACTATTTGGAATTTAGATATAGCAATATTAATGGCAATATTAAAGACAATGGGCCAGCTTGATATTGATTCATTTTTTTGAATTTTGACAAGGGGCGCGCCTGAGCTTGATTTGAAAAAACTCGAAATTTGAATTTTACCTTTTTCGGAATCGTAGAATTTTTTTAAATATCATTTTTGAAATCTCCGTGGTCGTTTTAGTCATAAACAATTCAAAAATTTTTTGAAGATAATTGACTTTGGCGATCTCATTTAACCATTAATTATGGTGTTATTTGTTCTGGATCAAAAGATAAGATGGAGACCCTACAACCTCCTCAAAAACTTCTTGCGAGTTAATGCAAAACATATTCAAATCTTTAAAATTCTGGATGGTTTTGGAAAAATAATTGCCACCATCAGATTCGTCATCATAAATTAATTTTATAATTGGCTCGAAAAAAACGACAATCACTCTCTTAGTTCTCGTACTGTAATTATATGTTTACCAATAGTCTCAGCATCATCTCAGGTTTCATCTGTTACCCAGTCCGGAAATTTTTCATTGCTTATGCTTAGTCATACAGGATATCATATCCTGGATATGTTTCATTCCAAATGTTCATCAAATTTTCTTCATCTCGTTTATCAAAGCCATCAAAAGTATTAATCATACTGTATTATCTTACTACTTTTAACACTTGAATTATAGTATAAAATGAAGAGCGTTTTTTGCCGTTTTTTCTTTCTATCAAAAAAAACAATGAACAGCAATAAACAAAAAATTGCTTGCGGTCCCCCAGCTTTTTTCAAAGAAACAAGAATCCTAGAGCTTAAATCGAAAATTTTTGAGATTTCTTGAAAATTCGTGAAGAAGCCAGGCATTGCTTCGAATGTGACGAAAAAAGGCGTTTTCAGACGTTTTGATGCAGGGATTTCTCAGTGGAAATGGGATAAATGCCACTTTTGAAATATAAGAAGCTCACATGGTCCGGAATATCGAATAGGTAGTACTTTCTTGGATTTCGGCCTGATTGGCTGGATATCGATAATAAAAGTGCGCGAAATTTACAATTATGAACATGAAAATAATAATAAGATGATTTGAATATCCCTTAACGTGCAGGTGGGGGTTAAGGGCCTCGGTGCATTTTGACAGATACCGATATGATGAAGAACTTTTCACTGGATTCATGTATTCTTCCCAATATACCATCGAGGTGATGATTCATAATCCAGGCAACTTTTGTAACTAGCGAATTTTTGCATTATGGTATGGATTCTTTAAGAAAAATTTTGAGTTCGAATTTAACTTTTCGAATTCGAGAAATTATGTGAAATTTGGATAATTCCAAAACATAATGAAAAAATGCCTTATTTTTCGTTTAAATTTTTTTTTAATATTTGTTTCAAATCAACGAAAAACTCTACAAAATGGCTACTTTAACTTTTCGACTAGGTGACCACAATTTTTTATATGCTCTTTGAAAAACCATCTGACATGGTTTAGGGATTTTTGGTCAAACATAATAAGGAATATTTTGAAAATTTTTCTCATTTCTTGTTCAAAAATTTTCAAACTAATTCTTCTTGAAATTCTTAGCTGAAAATATTTGAATGGCTACTTTCACTATATTTAAATATGCTTTCGTTTTGTTTCTTCGCTCTTGTTTATACTCTGAATCATACTTTTTGAATAAAAATACGGTTTGGGAGAAATCCATCGAAGCCCTCTTGATCAAGAATTAAAGAAATTATATTTAACCGAGACTTGCTTAATTGGTAAGCCAACTTGTCGACCGTTTTAAATTTATTTAATTTAACTCGTGAAAAAATTATTTTTTCGATGTGCTAAAAATTTCTTTTTTTCGACTTTTTCAAAAATTTAAATTTTCGATTACGACTTAAAAATCGTATGAAATAACTAATTAAAATTTTAGTAAATAAATTTTACTGTAATTTAGACACCTTCGATAGCAAACGCGCGTTTTTTGAGTGTTTTCAAAAGAAGATTTATAAAGTAAAAATAATCAATCTGAAAAAATTCAGATTTACAAAAGTAAGCTGAAAAATGGCAACTTGTGCTTCGAAAAAGTTTTAAATCCGACAATTTTGAAGTGGCAAAAAGTTTCCCATCAAGACAAAAAAAATTGAAAAAGTGCAATCTGTCAAAATGCACCGAGGCCCTTAAGGGGATTAAGGGGATTGTGGATTCTTCCAGCAATGTGATGGAGAAAAATAAGCCCTTTTTAAAACTCAAATATCTTTTGTGAGAATTGAGTTAACGTTTATTTTTTCCAATTGATATTGTTGTTCGTAACCTTGAAAAGTTAAAAATTGATTCATTTTTAGAAAATATCATCACATCAACCTTAAAATGCATGAAACTTAATTGCTGCTTTTACTCTCCATTGAGCTATTTCTGATATTGACGTATCCAAAATCACATTATGCCGATATTTTCAGAAAAAAAATTCTTACAATCTCATGCGAAAAATATTATATAAATTTATCTTAATTGGCGAAAATTACTATTGAAAATTGCTTGCTATATGTTGAATATAGTAAAATGAAAAGATTCTTAGAAAACGGACTATTTTTCACGAACGCTGCATGCGATTTTTTCTCTTCTTCAGATAATCTTGTGAATCTCTAACGCTAAATATTCAACAGAAAAATTATAATTATATTTGTCAGATTTTCTCGCAATCACTATTTTATTCAGATTTACTGCGCGCTATTATTACTGATTAGGCTTAAAATTGAAATATTGAAAAAGGAGCTAAAATCTTAACCCTGGAGGCTCCAAAGCCGATTTTTTCGGTCGCGACTTTGAGCGCTCATTACGGAAAAGTAAAACTGCTGGCAACTTAATTGTTCTCTAGGCCTCGAGATTAAGGATAGACTTAAACTTTAAATGTATGTAATTCACATTTTGACTTTATTAACCCTATAGAAAAGCTGAATTTAAAAATGTTGCTTCAACCTAACGCAATTTATTGTGAACAAATGGGAGACGTCAGAACAAAAACAAATAAGAAAAGATTAGGAATTTGATTTCTTAAAAAGTAACTTCCTCAGAAATCACCTGCAATTTTCGGTCTTTAATCTTACAAGTGTTTTCCGCAAAACGAACCTAACCTACGCAATTTTATCGAAATCACTTTTAAAGAAATAAAAATTTACTTAGAGGCGCCAGGACTAAAACTTGAAAATGCAGGCAGTTTTAGAAAATATATTCTAAAAGTGAATCATTCAGAAGCAACCTGCAATTTCTGGTATTTAATCTTACAGGGGTTTTTGAAAATAGTCCGGAGCCTCCAAGGGTTAACAATTACAATATTGGATACTTTCATTTAGTTGTAACTTTTTCCTGTGATGATTATTCTTTGTAATTTGAGACTATCCTATGTCTGGAATTGTAAATGAATAAATTATTTTTGCAAGCAAATCGATATTTCTAGAATTAGTTATTCGATTAGTAATAATTTTTTTTTTGCTTGAAATCAATTTTTCGTGTGCGGATGGTCGATACAAGAAATAATACCGCATATGAGACCAGTCGGGCGAAAATAACTACTGCACTCATAATCCCTTTAATGATTCTTATGGTATGATTTCCTGGAAAAGATATAAGCAACTATGGTCTGATTCTGAAACAAAGGATTCTAGAAAAAAGTATAAGGTTTTTCATGTATTGATCCCTAGCACCGTTTTTGTTCAGAATCAGACCATAGTTGTATATCGTTTGCAGCAAATCATTACCCAAAGAATATTTTCGTGCATTTTATTTTTATGATTGTCACATTTATGTTCAAAATTGTGAATTTCGCGCACTTTTTTGTTGATTTACAGCCAATCCGGCCGAAATTCGGAAAAAATATTTTTAGACGATGTTCTAGCCAAAGTGACCTCTTTTATATTCTGAAAATGACATCTGTATCATTCTCACTAAAAACTTCTTGTATCAAAACGTCGAAAAACACCCTTTTTGTCCATAAGAGGCAGTTCCTTGTGGGTGGACCTCGTTTACCGCGGTCAACCAGAGATGCTTGGAAGATAGTGATCAAGTGTCAAATAAAATCACAGAGATCAAGGACAGATCTTTCAATTCACTGCCACTACCTCCAAGGGTAGGTCGTCGCATTTGAAGGCGAAAAACGGGGATGCGCGTCCAATCAGAACCATGTTACAAAACTGACGAAATTATTTTTTCAAAATGTATCTCCTCTTGAGTTTTCAAAATACAACAATATTCATGAATTAAATTAAAGACAAACGTTAGCAGTCATATCAGAGCGTTTTCCGAATAAATTCTTAGATTCGGCTTCAGTATCACCGAAAACTGTAATTTGAGCCCTATTTTAGAGGTCTCAATTCATAACTGTCAATTCTCCTACCTAGATTCTCTAAATCATCATGATTTTCATTAACCATACACATGAATCTGCAGCTCTAAGATCCGTCAATCAGTACAAAGTTTGTCCGAATTCCTTCTCAGTTTTTATAATCGTATTTTGATTTTCCAAAAAATCCAGAAATTTTAACTTATTTCATACAAAATATTTTGTAAACCATCAAAATGCTTCCTGACCATGTATGGAGATAAAAAGACTATCCGTATACCGCGATCGTCTATTTATAGAAAAACATTAAAATAAAATGAGAAATTTGTTCCTAGAGCGATTTTTTGCGATATTTTGCGACGACACCCCCTTTAGTTGATGCAAGATACAATGCAATTATTATCTTCGAAAAAACGTGAAATAGTATTAAAAATGAAAACTTGCTCTAAGATAATTTTTCATGGCCGATGCATGAAAAATCTCAGATTATACTCCTGGAAAAAATTATTAGCTTTATTCACAATTGAGGGGTTTGCGACTCTTTTTTTCAGAAAATAGACACTTTCAGGTTTTAAAAAATTAATATTTTAGATATAATATATTTTCTAATTTGGCTAATCAACTTTTTCATGCGAAAATTATTGAACATTTATAGACTATACAGTATAGTGCTTGCAAAGAGCTTTCATTTACACCCGTAAGACTCTTAAATATTCTAGTTGAAGAATAACATGTTATTAAAAACAATTATTGCAAAACAATTCAGTTTTAAAATTCGAGAAAAAATTAGGTCAAAACTAAATGTCAAAAGTTAGCTCAAGACTATTTTTCATTGTAATAATTCAACGGGTCAAGCTGATTTTTCGACGTTTATTTTCAATTGGTTAAAATAATTCATTATTGAAATTCATTAATCACCCAAATCAAAAGGAACTATAATAATAATCAAAGAAAAAAACTTGAAAATATAAGGAAAATATTGGAAAGAAACGATTTCACGAGAGAAAATACCGATTATTTTTGAAATCAAGATTTGACATTGAGGAGATGGGCTTATTTCTTAAAGTTGGAGAAATTTCAAAGCCTATAAATCCAATAATAATTCTAATAAGGAATTGACTGTGAAAATATTTTGAAGTCGGAGCGACCAAGTATTTATTCTCAAAAAAAATTAAAGACATAACAGTGTAAATTACACAAAACTATATTTTACCATAAAATTAGATGCACATTGTTTTTTTAAAGTGTTACTGCAAAAATTTTATTGTGTTTTGATTACATTTAATATCTATCGTATCACAAATTGAAGGAAGCCATTCGTGATGATTTTTCAGGAAAAAATGAAAAAAAAATCTAATTTTTTAAAATTCGACATTTTAAATGAACTATATCCCTTTATCACTTTTTGCTTAGATTGTGTTAGCCACCACTCGTTTAACGTGTGATTTAACGTTGGTGGACGCAATCTAACAAAAAGTGACAAAGGGATATGGCCATACCATACCTCACCTCCCCCTAATATAGCTAACCAATACACTGAATACTACACACATTTGGTTTGTTTCCTATCGCGGCAATTTTGATTCACTGTATTCGGTACAGGATATGGCTATCAAACGAAAGAGTACAAAAATCTAAGCTTTTCGGCTAAAAATTTTATCGTGACACCTAGATTACATTATACATTTTTCTTGGAACACCCCAAAAAAGAATGGTTGTCTTTTTTCTTCTAAAATATACTATTTTCTACATTAATAAATTTGAATTTATTTTACTTCTTACTTTATATTTTGGTATATCCTAATTAGAGCGAGTTGTTTAGCTTTTATTGAATTCAGGTTGTTGGCTGCAAGCATCTTGCGCTATTTGTATGTTTCAAATAGTTACGATTTGTCGGCTGAATTCATTTAGTCTAACCAATCATTTACAGTTTTCGTTTTGATAATTTCACTTTGGCAAAGTGACCATAAAAATTGGAATTTTTGAGGTCAAAATAAGTTCAATATGTTCAGAAGATGGTCAAACTGGTTTCCTCTCATTAACGAATTATCGTTGCTGCAATTGTCTAACCAAATTTGGTTGTACACACAAATCTAACCAGAAAAATTGCACTCAACTTCTGAGTTAATATAAAGCATAGCCAGGAACGTTTCGGTTAGAAATCTGAGAATCATGGGAATGCTGGCGTCAGGCATTGCAAGGTAAATTCTCAAAAAGTAAACTCTCGAATTTGCACCGACAACCCCTGTTAAGGGGTTATGTAAGGTCGGAACAGCAAAAAATTCTCGCCTTTAGCATTTCAAAATTATGTTTGAATTGCCCTTGAAACAATATACGTTCAGTACAAAACATTTAAATTGTCAGCTACTGCTCAAAAATTTTTTTTCAAAGAAATTTTCAAGAAATGTTTAAGCTTACACATAGGCAATCTAAAGGTTTTTTTTCATTTTTAAGCAGTAGCTGACAATTTTGTTTTGTACTGAACCAATATTTTTAAAGGCTCACATTACACATAATTTAAAATGTTTATCAAAAAAAAGTTTTCTGTTGCCTACCAAAGGTTATGTACGCAAATAAATTTTGGTTAAAAACATTTAACGCATAAATTCGGCCAAAAATGAGAAATAGCGGGGTCTAGGCTGTTATCGTCTTTTCGGACCTCCTCGTTGTCGATACGAATTTATTTCTGATTTATTGAGGTGGCGATCGCCACTGGCGATCATTTCATTTGTCTCACGAAATTCGAAATCTCAATATTTTGACCGAAAATGCCGTTTTAAATAAAATGAATTCATTTGCGGAGGGCGTCGGTTAAATATTAAAAAAATTACAAAAACGTTGTGGGGAGTTGTCGTTATGCAAACTTTGATCATCAGAAATCTCTTTAGTTGGGGTTGAAGACAAATTTGAAAAACACCGCTTAGACATATTTTCATGTTCTATAATTGTGAATGCGAAATTTTAAACTTGGCTTTTTGCCATTTACTAATATAAACTTTTAATGGCTACTTAAACACAAAAAATAATGTAGGCATACGTTTTCGATAATTTGTTTAAGTTTTCAAATTCTGCCCTGAACCTAATTTTCAATCGGAAGTTCATCATAAAATTATAATTTATAATTCTTAATAGCCTTGAGCAGGAGCCGCCTAGGCAGTCTTTCCTAGTAAAATGTCATAATGAATTCGGAGAATGTTTAACAAGGTATGGTTACACATAATGTGTTGTATGGCAAGAAATGATTGTGTTTACATCATAGAAACTGTGTCTCGTGGCCAAAACTTTTGGTTTTTGTCATTGGTCAAAATAAACAATGATGAAGTTTGGACTCCAAAATTGGACGTAAAAGAATTAAATGAACTAGAAACAGCGACAAATTCGACAAATTTAATCAGATCATAAAAAATTTAGAAAAAAAGAATAATTAAATTTAAGTAGCAGAGTTTAAGATTAAAATACTCTAAATGGGAGCCTATATTCTGCGTTCGGTTTTTGTGTAGGCGATCAGCCAATCACGGGTCGTCCCAAGGGTCGAAATTACAAAAAAAAACAATCTAAACAATAACAGAAGGAGGCTAAATCTCGCCAAAATTTCTCGCGAAAATAGTTCGGCGATTGAGCAGTTCTGGCGATATGAGACATAAAAAAAAGTTTCTCGTTCAAAATAAAAACGCGTGAGTGTTCGACATGAGGTCAAAATTTGAACCATTTTTTTAAATTTTGAGTTTTACACCACCAAATGCAATCAAAATAAAAAATTCGAAAAAGAGATTGGAAATTTTAATTTGAAATGTGACGTCATTTATCTTCAAGTATTTTGTAATAAAACCTAAAGCGCACGCCCTTCGCGAGATGGCTCTTACGGCAAGTTGGGCACTAGAAAAATACCTATAAATCGTGAAATAGCGTAGTTTTTCGGCGATATTGGCAAAGTGGATATATCGGACCTCCTCCTGTACGACAGTTTGTAAAAGTTTTTCTAGAAAAACACATTTCTTATCTAGTCATCCTGCTAGACAAACGTCGTTCAAAAGTTCCTATTTAAAATTTTGGTTCGAATGCATGAATCTCTTCAAATCTACTTTATTCATATTTAGTGTACTGGTACTTTTAGTTAATTGGCAAAATCGCCATCCCAAAATTATCCTTATTTTGAAGAGCTTGCATTTTTCAAAAATGTGTGAAAATTTTTAGTGAAATAATTTTGTATTAAGACACTCTCGGCAAAAACCTCTGATGCAGTGTTGCGCTATAAATTTTCATCGACTCATTATTACATAAACCTGAACGCTTATTTGCACCCTGACTGACCTTTCTTATCTTTACAAAGAAGAAATGCTCAAAATTGAAATCGAATAAATCTGCCGATTTTTTTTTCAACAACCTTTGAAAATTTGGAACATGTGATCTCAAAAAACTGCATAAATTGGATCCGGCATTTTGGAGAAGTATTGCAGGACTATTTCCAAGAAATTTCCAGTGGCTATGAAATGCTTGAAGAAAAATATGACTGCAAAAAGCCAAGAAGAATTTGCAACGAAGCAATTTATTAAGAAATTAGAAACAATCTTAGAAGTTCAAATAATAGAAGCGTAATGATTATTTTAGGCCCCGCTTGGGATTATCATGAACAAGGACTAAAATAAACATTGTATGTTAACCTGTGTTACCCAGCATTTTCAACCAACCTTACACAGCCAAGTACCGTATCCGTAATTTACAAAATGTTTAATGCGAAAAAACTAATTTTTTAATTATTTTTTATTGAACAATAACATTTTTTTTAGTAGTATAAAAAAATAGTTTTTTTTAAGAAAAGTCTTGAAATTTGAAAAAAATCAATAAAAACTTAATTATTATGTGAGTTTCACATCTTTCAACTTAGAGTTCACACTTACCTATGGCTAAATTCACGTACAAGATAATTTCAAAAATAATTGTTGACCGAAATAGATAATTGTGATAAATGAAACGCTTTATAATTGTATTAATCGGCTGAAGTTTACTCAGTACCAATCAGCACCGTTTGAGTCACGGTTAAAAAGGTTGTCACCAGTTTTGAAATTTGAGAATCGGCTGACAATAATTATAAAAATACTATTAATTATTACACGGTGCTCACTGAGCAACTCACTGTATTAACAATCGGAAAATCAAATAATATGATGTTCAAAGTAAAAAAGCAAATTCATCATGAGAAATTTATCAATGTACGGTGTGAAGGTCGTCCCATTATACTATGTTCTAGAATTGCTGGAACTAGGATCACTGCAAAAATTATTTACGAAATGAAGCGAACAAAAAGTCTTCAGGACCAGATCATTTGTTCAGATATAATATCTGGGCTAGATACCTGGCTAGAAAAGTGCTATTCATAGAGATATGCAGCTAGAAATATTTGCTAAATTGTATGAAATGCTAAATGGAGATTGGCATGGCATACAGTTTAGGAAAGCTTCAAAAATTTAAGAATCATCGATGTAAGAATCATTTTGAGATTTTTTTAAAATCAATTGGAAATTCCGATTCGAATAAAAAATATTTATTAAAGGGATCTAATGCAAATTTACTAGGGTTTTGAAAAAAAAAGAGTCCGACCTATAAAAAGTCTGCCAGTTATGGTGCATCCTATTCTTTTGGTTAGAAAGATACATTGTAGTTCAAAATTGTTTTTTTTCTAGTTAAATTCGAATTGAATGGGGAAACGAATGAAATACGGCCAACAGTTTTACCCAGACGATATCAACCCAAATTTAAATAAAGTTGACGAGGGATGAATCATCCCGGATGATTACAGGACATCAATTTAATGATCGCCAGCTCGATCATTAAAAAAATTCGAAAAAACGCAAATTTTCGAAAATTTTTTGTTGTCATTTGGTGTTTTCATGCGTTCAAAACAAAACAAGATGGGCATTTTATACATAATAACTGCAGAAAATTAGGAACCACATACCTTAAGGGGTTACCAGGAGCGTATCTCGAGACTCTAAGAAGAGAAGCTAATTTGTAGTTGCATTGCATTAGTGCAACTTACTGACAAAATATCAAAAAATTACTGCTTACAAAAAGTTTGGAATTTTCTCTCAAAATCCTATTTTACGGAATTTGAGGAATAAACACTTTGAGGCCTCTAAAAAGCTAATGAGAAATAAAATAAAAAACTCTTACCGCCTATCCTTTGCACCTTTAAAGAACTTCTTAAAAAAAACTATATTGTCGAACTAAATTGGACCAGCGAACATGTGCAAAACCACCCTTATTGAATTGGAAAATCAAATAACAAGAAATTTAAAAGCAGCTTGTACAGGCTGTAAGCCAAAATTAAGTTATACTGATAAAAAAAAGAAAATTTTGATATCCAGGACATAGATAAATATGTTTACCAAAACAAATGGGAAAATCACTTTTTTGACGGTAAACGGCGTCCGGTATACAAAAAACTTTTGTACAAACCATTTTGTTGAAAATTCAAACCCAAATCCCTAGAACCGAAGTTTGAACTCAATAACGAATCGGAGCCCAGGACTAAGTTAAGAACATAAAAGTCGGTTAACCCCTAAGAGTTTGGGTTAATGTTTGGAAATAGCAAGCAATTCAAAGGCTTTATTCATCAAATGACAAATTTCGAAATGATATAGCAATATATTACCGCCTACTTCACGGCTTCGATCTAAACAAAAACAGTTGTTTAAATTGTGACGGTCAAGGAAATAGGGTCTTGTTAAATGAACTTTATTCTTTTCCATCAAGGAAATTTACATTGCGCATACAAATGATGATTTCAGGTTTGTCAGTGAAACGCCAAAATTTAGTCGTTTGATAGTTTCCAATTCGGTCAAGCTCTTCTCGAAAAAGATAAAAACGAGAATTCTCCATCGTGTAAAAAAAAAACGATTTTCAGCCAATAAATCAAAAAACGAAAATCCGGAAACAAGCATTCAAATATCTGTGGTTTTTTCACCAACTGAAATTGTGTGAAATATGTTGAAAATAGAATTTACTTCCGAATTGAGAGATTCAACAAGCGCAAATTAAGCATATTGAAAATGCCAAACCCTCATGAAAATTATTACAAAAAATATATCTCCAATATTCCTCAGTGAATTACATATGCATCACAAATGTACCCACTCGGGAAATTACAAAGTTTAGGGAGTTAATTCTGCAATAAGTTAGATTACACCCACAACCCCCTCTAAGCAAGAACGATTCACTATTCAGAAAAAAAAATATCTTCAAAAAATCAGAATGTGTAATTGAGACGTTTTAGTTCCACAAAATTAGCTCAGAATGCGAGAAAACGCAAAAGCGTTAACTTAATGGTTTAAACAATTAAAAGCTCACGCTTAAATTTTAATAACAAATATATAGTACGAGTGAAAACCGAAAGGCTGGCTGAAAAGGAGAAAGGGTGAAAGAGCGGAGACTGGAAAACAGATAAAAACATCACGTGACATATTCACCAATTTGATTGAAATCTAAAACCTCTGTCTAACCGTCTGGTTAAAAAGGGGAGAACGAACCACCGAGAACATACAGTATGATCCAGTATTGTTTCAAAATGGTTAAAACACATTTTACTCGACACACAAGCTTGTCAAAAACAATCTGGAATCATAAAAAGACGATTTCAATCTTTTCGGCCAATTCTGCCTTTGGGGCTCTCATAATTACAGCTTCAAAACCTTGCTTCACTGTACCAGTTACGAACACATTTATCGGACCCAAAAAAGTTGTACCAGTTAGGAGCGAGAACTGTATTAAATTTTCAACTCTCCATTTTTTTGAAATTATCGAAATTTATATCGAATATATGACCAAAAATTTCCATTTTTTTACACAATCTATGTCGTCCGAACGTTTTAACTTAAAATATAAATCATACAGCTATGTCATCATTTTGGCGCAAGTGGCTTTACCCTCCCCCATCAATTCGACATACGTTTTAATTTGGTTCTCATAAACACCTTACGGGATTTTATAATTTTCTAACAGAACTTATGTATTATTAGGACGAGAGATTATTTGTTCATTGTCAAACTGAAAGAAATGTTTGTTGTAGCAAATGTGTACATTTGCTCTTTATGAATAAAAATGTGTATATCAGATTAAGTAGACATTGTATCCTCTTTGCTTTCACAATTGTGCAGTATTAGTTATTAATCTATTCATCGGTCTAGAGTCGGAGGATAACATTTCCACGAAAATAATATAAATCTTACAAACCTTTAGCTACCTATAGAGCATGAAAGTTGTACCTAACCGAGAAAGTTAACAAAAAATCCTATTTTCCGATTTCCCAGCTCGAATGTTAAATGGAGTTTAAATCTAAACTGCAACAAACCATAGTCTTTGTCATAGATTTTCAGTTTGTTTTTTCAGTATATTTGANAAGTGCGCGAAATTTACAATTATGAACATGAAAATAATAATAAGATGATTTGAATATCCCTTAACGTGCAGGTGGGGGTTAAGGGCCTCGGTGCATTTTGACAGATACCGATATGATGAAGAACTTTTCACTGGATTCATGTATTCTTCCCAATATACCATCGAGGTGATGATTCATAATCCAGGCAACTTTTGTAACTAGCGAATTTTTGCATTATGGATTTTTAAGAAAATTTTGAGTTCGAATTTAACTTTTCGAATTCGAGAAATTATGTGAAATTTTGGATAAAAGTTCCAAACATAATGAAAAAATGCCTTATTTTTCGTTTAAATTTTTTTTTTAATATTTGTTTCAAATCAACGAAAAAACTCTACAAAATGGCTACTTTAACTTTTCGACTAGGTGACCACATATTTTTTATATGCTCTTTGAAAAACCATCTGACATGGTTTAGGGATTTTTGGTCAAACATAATAAGGAATATTTTGAAAATTTTTCTCATTTCTTGTTCAAAAATTTTCAAACTAATTTTTCTGAAATTCTTAGCTGAAAATATTTGGAATGGCTACTTTCACTATATTTAAATATGCTTTCGTTTTGTTTCTTCGCTCTTGTTTATACTCTGAATCATACTTTTTTGAATAAAAATACGGTTTGGGAGAAATCCATCGAAGCCCTCTTGAATCAAGAATTAAAGAAATTATATTTGACCGAGACTTGCTTAATTGGTAAGCCAACTTGTCGACCGTTTTAAATTTATTTAATTTAACTCGTGAAAAAAATTATTTTTTTCGATGTGCTAAAATTTCTTTTTTTCGACTTTTTTCAAAAATTTAAATTTTCGATTACGACTTAAAAATCGTATGAATTTAAACTAAATAAATTTTAGTAAATAAATTTTACTGTAATTTAGACACCTTCGATAGCAAACGCGCGTTTTTTGAGTGTTTTTTCAAAAGAAGATTTATAAAGTAAAAATAATCAATCTGAAGAAAATCAGATTTATACAAAGTAAGCTGAAAAATGCAACTTGTGTTCGAAAAAGTTTTAATCCGACAATTTGAAGTGGCAAAAAGTTTCCCTCAAGACAAAAAAAAATTGAAAAAGTGCAAATCTGTCAAAATGCACCGAGGCCCTTAAAGGGATTAAGGGGATTGTGGATTCTTCCAGCAATGTGATGGAGAAAAATAAGCCCTTTTAAAACTCAAAATCTTTTGTGAGAATGAGTTAACGTTTATTTTTCCAATGTATATTGTTGTTCGTAACCTTGAAAAGTCAAAAATTGATTCATTTTTAGAAAATATCATCACATCAACCTTAAAATGCATGAAACTTAATTGCTGCTTTTACTCTCCATTGAGCTATTTCTTGATATTGACGTATCCAAAAATCACATTATGCCGATATTTTTGATCAGAAAAAAAATTCTCTACAATCTCATCGAAAATATTATTAAATTTATCTTATTGGCCGAAAAATTACATTGAAAATTGCTTGCTATAGTTGAATATAGGTAAAATGAAAGATTCTTTAGAAAAGGACTATTTTTTCACGAACGCTGCATGCGATTTTTTTCTCTTTTCAGTAATCTTTGTGAATCTCTAAGCTAAATATTCAACAGAAAAATTATAATTATTTTGTCAGATTTCTCGCAATCACTATTTTATTCAGATTTACTGCGCGCTATTATTACATGATTAGGCTTAAAATTGAAATATTGAAAAAGGAGCTAAATCTTAACAATTACAATATTGGAATACTTCATTTAGTGTAACTTTTTCCTGTGATGATTTTCTTGTAATTTGAGACTATCCTATGTCTGGAATTGTAAATGAATAAATATTTTTTGCAAGCAATCCGATATTCTAGAATTAGTTATTCGATAGTAATAATTTTTTTTTGCTTGAAATCAATTTTTCGTGTGCTGGATGGTCGGATACGAAAATAATACCGCATATGAGACCGTGTCGAAAAAACTACTGCACTCATAATCCCTTTAATGATTCTTAGGGTATGATTTCCTGGAAAAGATATAAGCAACTATGGTCTGATTCTGAAAACAAAGGATTCTAGAAAAAATATAAGGTTTTTCATGTATTGATCCCTAGCACCGTTTTTGTTCAGAATCAGACCATAGTTGCGTATATCGTTTGCAGCAAATCATACCCAAGAATATTTCGTGCATTTTTATTTATTGATTGTCACATTTATGTTCAAAATTGTGAATTTCGCGCACTTTTTTGTTGATTTACAGCCAATCCGGCCGAAATTCGGAAAATATTTTTAGACGATGTTCTAGCCAAAGTGACCTTTTATATTCTGAAAATGACATCTGTATCATTCCCACTAAAACTCTTGTATCAAAACGTCGAAAAACACCCTTTTTGTCCATAAGAGGCAGTTCCTTGGTTGGGTGGACCTCCGTTTAACCGCGGTCAACCAGATGCTTGGAAGATTGGTGATCAAGTGTCAAATAAAATCACGAGATCAAGGACAGATCTTTCAAATTCACTGCCACTACCTCCAAAGGGTAGGTCGTCGCATTTGAGGCGAAAAACGGGATGGCGCGTCCAATCAGAAACATGTTTACAAAACTGACGAAATTATTTTTTCAAAATGTATCTCCTCCTTGAGTTTTCAAAATACAACAATGATTCAGAATTAAATTAAACGGACAGAACGTTAGCAGGTCATATCAGAAGCGTTTCCGAATAAATTCTTAGATTCGGCTTCAGTATCACCAGAAAACAGTAATTTGACCCTATTTTAGAGGTCTATCATAATGTATCCTCCCTAGATTTTAAAGTCACATATCCCTTAACACCTTTTGGGTGATTTGAAAGATGTAGGTTGGGGAGCCAATCCTACATCCTGAGACCCTTCACACTCATGAGCGCTTTCTTTCTTTTCGCCTACATTATCAAATCACCCAAAGTGTTAAAGGGATATTCATAACCTACATGAATCTGCAGCTGAAGAGTCCGTGCAGAATCAGTACAAGTTTTGTCCGGATTCCTTTCTCAGTTTCTATAAAATCGTATTTTGATTTTCCAAAATCCAGAAATTTTAACTTATTTCATAAAATATTTTGTAAACCATCAAAAAGTGCTTTCCTGACCATGTATGGGAGATAAAAGACTACTCGTATACTCCGATCGTCTAATTTTTATAGAAAAAACATTAAAATAAATTGAGAAAATTTGTTCCTAGAGCGATTTTTTGCGATATTTTTGCGACGACCACCCCCTTTAGTTGATTGCAAGATAACATACAATTTTATTCTTCGAAAAAAGTGAAATAGATTAAAATGAAAACTTGCATCTAAGATATATTTTCATGGCCGATGCATGAAAAATCTCTAGATTATACTCCTGGAAAAAATTATTAGCTTTATTCACATTGAGGGGTTTGCGACTCTTTTTTTCAGAAAATAGACACTTTCAGGTTTTAAAAATTAATATTTTAGATATAATATATTTTCTAATTTGGCTATCAACTTTTTCATGCGAAAATTATTGAACATTTATAGACTAACAGTATAGTGCTTGCAAAGAGCTTTCATTTACACCCGTAAGACTCTTAAATATTTAGTTGAAGAATAACATGTTATTAAAAACAATTATTGCAAAACAATTCAGTTTTAAAATTCCGAGAAAAAATTAGGTCAAAACTAAATGGTCAAAAGTTAGCTCAAGACATTTTTCATTGTAATAATTCAACGGTCAAGCTGATTTTTCGACGTTTATTTTCATTGGTAAATAATTCATTATTGAATTCATTAATCACCAAATCAAAAAGACTATAATAATAATCAAAGAAAAAACTTGAAAATATAAGGAAAATATGGAAAGAAACGATTTCACGAGAGAAAATACCGATTATTTTGAATCAAGATTTGACATTGAGGAGATGGGCTTATTCTTAAAGTTGGAGAAATTTTCAAAGCCTATAAATCCAATAATAATTCTAATAAGGAATTTGACTGTGAAATAGTGAGACCACAAGAAATTTTGAAGTCGGAGCGACCAAGTATTTTTTCTCAAATAAAATTAAAGACATAACAGTGTAAATTACACAAAACTATATTTTACCATTAAAATTAGATGCACATTGTTTTTTTTAAAGTGTTACTGCAAAAATTTTATTGTGTTTTGATTACATTTAAATTCTATCGTATCACAAATTGAAGAAGCCATTCGTGATGATTTTTCAGGAAAAAATGAAAAAAAAATCTAATTTTTTTAAAATTCGACATTTTAAATGAACTAATATCCCTTTATCACTTTTTGCTTAGATTGTGTAGCCACCACTCGTTTAACGTGTGTTTTAACGTGTGGCTACGCAATCTAAGCAAAAAGTGACAAAGGGATATGGGCCATACCATACCTCACCTCCCCCTAATATAGCTAACCAATACACTGAATACTACACACATTTGGTTTGTATTCCTATCGCGGCAATTTTGATTCACTGTATTCGGTACAGGATATGGCTATCAAACGAAAGAGTACAAAAATCTAAGCTTTTCGGCTAAAAATTTATCGGTGACACCCTAGATTACATTATACATTTTTCTTGGAACACCCCAAAAAAGAATGGTTGTCTTTTTCTTCTAAAATATACTATTTTCTTACATTAATAAATTTGAATTTATTTTTTACTTCTACTTTATATTTTGGTATATCCTAATTAGAGCGAGTTTGTTTAGCTTTTTATTGAATTCAGGTTGTGGCTGCAAGCATCTTGCGCTATTGTATGTTTCAAATAGTTACGATTTGTCGGACTGAATTCATTTAGTCTAACCAATCATTACAGTTTTCGTTTTGATAATTTCACTTGGCAAAGTGACCATAAAAAATTGATATTTTGAGGTCAAAATAAGTTCAAAATATGTTCAGAAGATGGTCAAAACTGGTTTCCTCTCATTAACGAATTATCGTTGCTGCAATTGTCTAACCAAATTTGGTTGGTACACACCAAATCTAACCAGAAAAATTGCAACTCAACTTCTGAGTAATATAAAGCATAGACCAGGAACGTTTTGGTTAGAATTCTGAGAATCATGGGAATGCTGGCGTCAGGCATTGCAAGGTAAATTCTCAAAAAGTAAACTCTCGAATTTGCACCGACAACCCCTGTTAAGGGGTTATGATAAGGTCGGAAGCAAAAATTCTCGCTTTAGCATTTCAAAATTATGTTTGAATTGCCCTTGAAACAATACTACGTTCAGTACAAAAACATTTAAAGTTGTCAGTACTGCTCAAAAATTGATTTTTTCAAAAGAAATTTCAAGAAAATGTTTAAGCTTACACATAGGCAATCTAAAGTTTTTTTTCATTTTTAAGCAGTAGCTGACATTTTTGTTTTGTACTGAACCAATATTTTTAAAGGCTACATTTACACATAATTTAAAAATGTTTATCAAAAAAAGTTTTCTGTTCCTACCAAGGTTATGTACGCAAATAAATTTTGGTTAAAAACTTTAACCGCATAAATCGGCCAAAATGAGAAATGAGCGGGGTCTAGGCTGTTATCGTCTTTTCGACCTCCTCGGTTGGTCGATACGAATTTATATTCTGATTTATTGAGGGTGGCGAATCGCCACTGGCGATCATTTCATTTTGTCTCACGAATATCGAAATCTCAATATTTTGACCGAAAATGCCGTTTTAAATAAATGAAATTCATTTTGCGTAGGCGTCGGTTAAATATGAAAAAAATTACAAAAACGTTGTGCGGAGTTGTCGTTATTGCAAACATTTTGATCATCAGAATCTCGTTTAGGTTGGGGTTGAAGACAAATTTGAAAAACACGCTTAGACATATTTCATGTTCTATAATTGTGAATGTCGAAATTTTAAACTTGGCTTTTGCCATTTAACTAAATATAACTTTAATGGCTACTTAAACACAAAAATAATGTAGGCATACGTTTTCGATAATTTGTTAAGTTTTCAAATTCTGCCCTGAACCTAATTTTCAATCGGAAGTCATCATAAATTATAATTTATAATTCTTAATAGCCTTGAGCAGGAGCCGCCTAGGCAGTTTCCTAGTAAAATGTCATAAGTGATTCGGAGAATGTTTAACAAGGTATGCGTTACACATAATGTGTTGTATGGCCAAGAAATGATTGTGTTTACATCATAGAAACTGTGTCTCGTGGCCAAAACTTTTGGTTTTTGTCATTGGCAAAATAAACAAGATGAAAGTTTTGGACTCCCAAAATTGGACGTAAAAGAATTAAATGAACTAGAAACAGCGACAAATTCGACAAATTTAATCAGATCATAAAAAATTTAGAAAAAAGAATAATTAAATTTAAGGTAGCAGAGTTTAGAAGTGTATAAGCCCTTTTTAAAACTCAAATATCTTTTGTGAGAATTGAGTTAACGTTTATTTTTCCAATTGTATATTGTTGTTCGTAACCTTGAAAAGTCAAAAATTGATTCATTTTTAGAAAATATCATCACATCAACCTTAAAATGCATGAAACTTAATTGCTGCTTTTACTCTCCATTGAGCTATTTCTTGATATTGACGTATCCAAAAATCACATTATGCCGATATTTTTGATCAGAAAAAAAATTCTCTACAATCTCATCGAAAAATATTATATAAATTTATCTTAATTGGCCGAAAATTACTATTGAAAATTGCTTGCTATAGTTGAATATAGGTAAAATGAAAGATTCTTTAGAAAACGGACTATTTTTCACGAACGCTGCATGCGATTTTTTTCTCTTTTCAGATAATCTTTGTGAATCTCTAAGCTAAATATTCAACAGAAAAAATTATAATTATTTTGTCAGATTCCTCGCAATCACTATTTTATTCAGATTTACTGCGCGCTATTATTCATTGATTAGGCTTAAAATTGAAATATTGAAAAAGGAGCTAAAATCTTAACAATTACAATATTGGAATACTTCCATTTAGTGTAACTTTTTCCTGTGATGATTATCTTTGTATTTGAGACTATCCTATGTCTGGAATTGTAAATGAATAAATTATTTTTGCAAGCAAATCCGATATTCTAGAATTAGTTATTCGATAGTAATAATTTTTTTTTGCTTGAAATCAATTTTTCGTGTGCTGGATGGTCGGATACAAGAAAATAATACCGCATATGAGACCGTGGTCGAAAATAACTACTGCACTCATAATCCCTTTAATGATTCTTAGGGTATGATTTCCTGGAAAAGATATAAGCAACTATGGTCTGATTCTGAAAACAAAGGATTCTAGAAAAAATATAAGGTTTTTTATGTATTGATCCCTAGCACCGTTTTTGTTCAGAATCAGACCATAGTTGCGTATATCGTTTGCAGCAAATCATACCCAAAGAATATTTTCGTGGCATTTTTATTTATTGATTGTCACATTTATGTTCAAAATTGTGAATTTCGCGCACTTTTTTGTTGATTTACAGCCAATCCGGCCGAAATTCGGAAAAATATTTTTTAGACGATGTTCTAGCCAAAGTGACCTTTTTATATTCTGAAAATGACATCTGTATCATTCCCACTAAAAACTCTTGTATCAAAACGTCGAAAAACACCCTTTTTGTGCCATAAGAGGCAGTTCCTTGGTTGGGTGGACCTCGGTTTAACCGCGGTCAACCAGATGCTTGGTAAGATTGGTGATCAAGTGTCAAATAAAATCACGAGATCAAGGACAGATCTTTCAAATTCACTGCCACTACCTCCTAAAGGGGTAGGTCGTCGCATTTGAAGGCGAAAAACGGGATGGCGCGTCCAATGCTTACAAAACTGACGAATTATTTTTCAAAATGTATCTCCTCCTTGAGTTTTCAAAATACAACAATGATTCATGATTAAATTAACGGACAGAACTTAGCGAATAAATTCTTAGATTCGGCTTCAGTATCACCAGAAAACAGTAATTTGACCCTATTTTAGAGGTCTCAATCATAATGTATTTCCTCCCTAGATTTTAAAGTCACATATTCATAACCTACATGAATCTGCAGCTGAAGAGTCCGTGCAGATCAGTACAAAGGTTTTGTCCGAATTCCTTTCTCAGTTTTCTATAAATCGTATTTTGATTTTCCAAAAATCCAGAAATTTTAACTTATTTCATACAAAATATTTTGTAAACCATCAAAAAGTGCTTTCCTGACCATGTATGGAGATAAAAAGACTACTCGTATACTCGCGATCGTCTATATTTTTATAGAAAAAACATTAAAATAAAATTGAGAAAATTTGTTCCTAGAGCGATTTTTTGCGATATTTTGCGACGACCACCCCCTTTAGTTGATTGCAAGATAACATACAATTTTATTCTTCGAAAAAAGTGAAATAGTATTTAAAAATGAAAAACTTGCATCTAAGATAATTTTTCATGGCCGATGCATGAAAAATCTCTAGATTATACTCCTGGAAAAAATTATTAGCTTTATTCACAATTGAGGGGGTTTGCGACTCTTTTTTTCAGAAAATAGACACTTTCAGGTTTTAAAAAATTAATATTTTAGATATAATATATTTTCTAATTTGGCTATCAACTTTTTCATGCGAAAATTATTGAACATTTATAGACTATACAGTATAGTGCTTGCAAAGAGCTTTCATTTACACCCGTAAGACTCTTAAATATTCTAGTTGAAGAATAACATGTTATTAAAAACAATTATTGCAAAACAATTCAGTTTTAAAATTCGAGAAAAAATTAGGTCAAAACTAAATGGTCAAAAGTTAGCTCAAGACTATTTTTCATTGTAATAATTCAACGGTCAAGCTGATTTTTCGACGTTTATTTTCAATTGGTTAAATAATTCATTATTGAATTCATTAATCACCAAATCAAAAAGACTATAATAATAATCAAAGAAAAAACTTGAAAATATAAGGGAAAATATGGAAAGAAACGATTTCACGAGAGAAAATACCGATTATTTTGAATCAAGATTTGACATTGAGGAAGATGGGCTTATTCTTAAAGTTGGAGAAATTTTCAAAGCCTATAAATCCAATAATAATTCTAATAAGGAATTTGACTGTGAAATAGTAGAGACCACAAGAAATTTTGAAGTCGGAGCGACCAAGTATTTATTCTCAAATAAAAATTAAAGACATAACAGTGTAAATTACACAAAACTATATTTTACCATTAAAATTAGATGCACATTGTTTTTTTAAAGTGTTACTGCAAAAATTTTATTGTGTTTTGATTACATTTAAATTCTATCGTATCACAAATTGAAGGAAGCCATTCGTGATGATTTTTCAGGAAAAAAATGAAAAAAAAATCTAATTTTTTTTAAAATTCGACATTTTTAAATGAACTAATATCCCTTTATCACTTTTTGCTTAGATTGTGTAGCCACCACTCGTTTTAACGTGTGATTTTAACGTTGTGGCTACGCAATCTAAGCAAAAAGTGACAAAGGGATATGGGCCATACCATACCTCACCTCCCCCTAATATAGCTAACCAATACACTGAATACTACACACATTTGGTTTGTATTCCTATCGCGGCAATTTTGATTCACTGTATTCGGTACAGGATATGGCTATCAAACGAAAAATTTTATCGGTGACACCCTAGATTACATTATACATTTTTTCTTGGAACACCCCAAAAAAAGAATGGGTTGTCTTTTTTTCTTCTAAAAATATACTATTTTCTTACATTAATAAATTTGAATTTATTTTTTACTTCTTACTTTATATTTTGGTATATCCTAATTAGAGCGAGTTTGTTTAAGCTTTTTATTGAATTCAGGTTGTTGGCTGCAAGCATCTTGCGCTATTTGTATGTTTCAAATAGTTACGATTTGTCGGCTGAATTCATTTAGTCTAACCAATCATTTACAGTTTTCGTTTTGATTAATTTCACTTTGGCAAAGTGACCATAAAAAATTGATAATTTTGAGGTCAAAATAAGTTCAAAATATGTTCAGAAGATGGTCAAACTGGTTTCCTCTCATTAACGAATTATCGTTGCTGCAATTGTCTAACCAAATTTGGTTGGTACACACCAAATCTAACCAGAAAAATTGCAACTCAACTTCTGAGTAATATAAAGCATAGACCAGGAACGTTTTTGGTTAGAAATTCTGAGAATCATGGGAATGCTGGCGTCAGGCATTGCAAGGTAAATTCTCAAAAAGTAAACTCTCGAATTTGCACCGACAACCCCTGTTAAGGGGGTTATGATAAGGTCGGAACAGCAAAAAATTCTCGCTTTAGCATTTTCAAAATTATGTTTGAATTGCCCTTGAAACAATAGTATTGTTACAATACTACGTTCAGTACAAAAACATTTTAAAAGTTGTCAGCTACTGCTCAAAAATTGATTTTTTCGAAAGAAATTTCAAGAAATGTTTTAAGCTTACACATAGGCAATCTAAAGGTTTTTTTTTCATTTTTAAGCAGTAGCTGACAATTTTTGTTTTGTACTGAACCCAATATTTTTAAAGGCTACATTTACACATAATTTAAAAATGTTTATCAAAAAAAAGTTTTCTGTTCCTACCAAAGGTTATGTACGCAAATAAATTTTGGTTAAAAACATTTAACCGCATAATTCGGCCAAAAATGAGAAATGAGCGGGGTCTAGGCTGTTATCGGTCTTTTTCGACCTCCTCGGTTGGTCGATACGAATTTATATTCTGATTTATTGAAGGGTGGCGAATCGCCACTGGCGATCATTTCATGTTGTCTCACGAAATTCGAAATCTCAATATTTTTGACCGAAAATGCCGTTTTAAATAAATGAAATTTCATTTTGCGTAGGCGTCGGTTAAATATGAAAAAAATTACAAAAAACGTTGTGCGGAGTTGTCGTTATTGCAAACATTTTGATCATCAGAATCTCTAGTTTAGGTTGGGGTTGAAGACAAATTTTGAAAAAACACCGCTTAGACATATTTTTCATGTTCTATAATTGTGAATGTCGAAATTTTTAAACTTGGCTTTTTGCCATTTAACTAAATATAACTTTAATGGCTACTTAAACACAAAAATAATGTAGGCATACGTTTTCGATAATTTGTTAAGTTTTCAAATTCTGCCCTGGAACCTAATTTTCAATCGGAAGTTCATCATAAATTATAATTTATAATTCTTAAATAGCCTTGAGCAGGAGCCGCCTAGGCAGTCATTTCCTAGTAAAATGTCATAAGTGAATTCGGAGAATGTTTAACAAGGTATGCGTTACACATAATGTGTTGTATGGCCAAGAAAATGATTGTGGTTTACATCATAGAAACTGTGTCTCGTGGCCAAAACTTTTTGGTTTTTTGTCATTGTCAAAAATAAACAATGATGAAAGTTTTGGACTCCAAAATTTGGACGTAAAAGAATTAAATGAACTAGAAACAGCGACAAATTCGACAAATTTTAATCAGATCATAAAAAATTTTAGAAAAAAGAATAATTAAATTTAAGTAGCAGAGTTTAGAAGTGTATATAATACTTCTAAATGGGGAGGCCTATATTCTGCGTTCGGTTTTGTGTAGGCGAATCAGCCAATCAGCGGGTCGTCAAGGGTCGAAATTTACAAAAAAAAACAATCTAAACAATATACAGAAGGAGGCTTAATCTCGCCAAAAGTTTCTCGCGAAAATAGTTCGGCGATATTGAGCAGTTCTGGCGATATGAGGACATAAAAAAAGTTTCTCGTTCAAAATAAAAAACGCGTGAGTGTTCGAAATGAGGTCAAAATTTGACCATTTTTTTAATTTTAGGAGTTTTACGACCACCAAATGCAATCAAAATAAAAATTCGAAAAAGGAGATTTGGGAAATTTAATTTTGAAATGTGACGTCATTTATCTTCAAGTATTTTGTAATAAAAACCTAAAACGCTCACGCCCTTTCGCGAGATTGGCTCTTACGGCAAGTTGGGCACTAGAAAAATTTAACCTATAAATCGTGAAATAGCGTAGGTTTTTTTCGGCGATATTGGCAAATTTGGATATATCGGACCTCCTCCTGTACGAAGTTTTGTAAAAGTTTTTTCTAGAAAAACACATTATTCTTATCTAGTTCATCGCTGCTAGACAACGTCGTTCAAAAGTTTCCTATTTTTTAAAATTTTGGTTCGAATGCATGAAATCTCTTCAAATCTACTTTTATTCATATTTATGTACTGGTATTCTTTTAGTTAATTGGCAAAAATCGCCATCCCAAAAATTATCCTTATTTTGAAGAGCTTGCATTTTTCAAAATGTTTGAAAATTTTTTAGTGAAATAATTTTGTATTTAAGACACTCTCGGCAAAAACCTCTGATGGCAGTGTTCGGCATTATAGAATTTTCCGATCGACTCATTATTACATAAACCCTGAACGCTTATTTGACACCCTGACTGACCTTCTTATCTTTTACAGAGAAATGGCTTCAAAATTTGAAATCGAATTAAATCTGCCGATTTTTTTTTCAACAACCTTGATAAATTTGGAAAATGTGGATCTCAAAAAACTGCATAAAATTGGATCCGGGCATTTTGGAGAAGTATTTGCAGGTACTATTTCCAAGAAATTTCCAGTGGCTATGAAATGCTTGAAGAAAAATATGACTGCAAAAAGCCAAGAAGAATTTTGCAACGAAGCAATTTTATTAAGGAAATTAGAACAATCTTAGAAGTTCAAAATAATAGGAAGCGTTAATGATTATTTTAGGCCCCGCTTGGGATAATTATGAACTAAGGACTAAAATAAAACATTTGATTAACCTGTGTACCCAGCATTTTCAACCAACCCTATACACAGCCAAGTACGTATCGGTAATTTTACAAAAATGTTTAATGCGAAAAAACTAATTTTTCTAATTTATTTTTATTTGAACAATAACATTTTTTTAGTTATGTATAAAAATAATAGTTTTTTATTAAGAAAAGTCTTGAAAATTTGAAAAAAAAATCAATAAAAAACTTAAATTATTTATGTGAGTTTCACACTTTCACACTTGAGTTTCACACTTGACCTAATGGCTAAAATTCACGTACAAGATAATTTCAAAAATAATTTGTTGACCGAAATAGATAATTGTGATAAATGAAACGCTTTATAATTTGATATAATTCGGCTGAAGTTTACTCAGTACCAATCAGCACCGTTTGAGTTCACGGGTTAAAAAGGTTGTCACCAGTTTTTGAAATTTGAGAATCGGGCTGACAATAATTATAAAAATAGCTATTAATTATTTTACACGGTGCGTCACTGAGCAACTCACTGTATTTTAACAATCGGAAAATCAAATAATATGATTGTTCAAATGTAAAAAAAGCAAATTCAGTCATGAGAATATTTTATCAATGTACGGTGTGAAGGGTCGTCCCATTGATACTATTGTTCTAGAATTGCTGGAACTAGGATCACTGCAAAATTATTTACGAAATGAAGGCGAACAAATAAGTCTTAGGGACCAGATTCATTGGTGTTCAGATATAATATCTGGGCTAGATTACCTGGCTAGCAAAAGTGTTATTCATAGAGATATTGCAGCTAGAAATATTTTGCTAAATTGTATGAAAATTGCTAAAATAGGAGATTTTGGCATGGCATACAGTTTAGGAAAAGCTTCAAAAATTTTAAGAATTCATCGTATGATTAAGAATCATTTTTGAGATTTTTTTAAATCAATATTGGAAATTCCGATTCGGAATAAAATATATTTTATTAAAGGGATCTAATGCAGAATTTTACTAGGGTTTGAAAAAAAAAGAAGTACCGACCTATAAAAAGTATGCCAGTTATGGTGCATCCCTATTCTTTTGGTTAGAAAGATACATTGTAGTTCAAAATTGTTTTTTTTTCTAGTTAAATTCGAATCTGAATGGGAAAACGAATGAAATACGGCCAACAGTTTTACCCAGACGATCTCAACCCAAATTTAAAATAAAGTTGACGAGGGATGAATCATCCCGGATGATGTACAGGACATCAATTTAATGATCGCCCAGCTGCGATCAGATAAAAAATCGAAAAAACGCAAAATTTTCGAAAATTTTTTTGTTGTCATTTGGGTGTTTTATGCGTTCAAAACATAAACAATTGATTTGGTGCATTTTTATGACATAATAACTGCAGAAAATGTAGGAACCACATACCCTTAAGGGGTAACCGACGGAGGCTGTATCTCGAGACTCTAAGGAAGAAGCTAATTTTAGTTGCATTGTCATTTTATTGTGCAACTTACTGACAAAATGTATCAAAAAATTATGATTTTTACTCAAAAAGTTTTGGAAATTTTCTTCAAAATCCTATTTTGACGAATTTGAGGTAAAAAACTTTGAGTGCCTCTAAAAAGCTAATGAGAAATAAAATAAAAAACTCTTTGTACCGCCTCACTTTGCACACTTTAAAGAAGTGCTTTTCTTTAAAAAAATCTATATTGTTCGACTAAATGATTGGTACCAGCGAACATGTGCAAAAACACCCATTATTTTGGAAATATCTTAAATAACAAGAAATTTGAAAAGCAGGCTTTGTACGGCTGTTAAGCTCACAAATTAAGTTTATACTGATAAAAAAAAGAAAATTTGATATCCAGGAGCTAGATAAATTGTACCAAAAAATGGAAAAATCACTTTTTGGACCGGATACGGCGTCCGGTCATACAAAAACTTTTGACACCATTTTTTGAAAATTCAAACAAATCTCCTAGAATCCGAAGTTTGAACTCAATACGAATTGCGGTTAGCTCAGGACTAATGTTTGAGAATCAGTAAAACTCGTCGTACCCCTAAGGGGTGTGGGTGTTAAATGTTTTGAAATATGCAAGCAATTCAAAGTGGCTTTATTCATCAATGACAAATTTGAAAATATAGCAATATATTTATCCGCCTACTCTTCACGGTTCGATTAAACAGAAAACAGTTGTTAAATTGTTGACGGTCAAGGAAATTAGTGCTGTTATAAGGCTTTATTTTGTCTCCATCAAGAAATTTTTACATGCTGCATACAAATGTATGCATTTTCAGGGTTGTTGTTCAGTTGAACGCCAAAATTTGCGGTTTTGATATTTCAATTTTCGGTCAAGCTCTCTCGAAAATGATAAAAACAGGAATTCTCCATTGTTGTAAAAAAAAATTACTGATTTTTCAGCCAATTAAAATCAAAAACGAATAATCCGGAAACAGCATTCAAATAGTCTGTGGTTTTTCACAATCCTAGAAATTTGTTGAAATATGTTGAAAAATGAGAATTTTATTCGAATTTGAGAGTTCAACAAGCTGAAATTAAGCATATTTGAAATTGCCCCTCTGGGTCATGAAAATTATTACAAAAAATTATATTTTCCTACCAATATTCCTCAGTGAATTACATATGCTTACAAATGTACCCACTCGGTAATATTTACAAAGTTTTAGGGATTGTTAATTTCTTGCAATAAGTTAATTACACCCACAACCCCCTAAGCAAGAAGCGATTCACTATTCATGAAAAAAAAATATCTTCAAAAAATTCAGATATGTGTAATTTGAGACTTTGTTCCACAAAATTAGCTCAGAAATGCGAGAAAACTGCAAAACGTTAAACTGTTAATGTTAAACAAATTAAAGCTCACATAAATTTTTAATAACAAATTTATTATGTACGAGTGAAAATCCGAAATGCGCTGGTGAAAAGGAGAAAGGGTGAAAAGGGGAGACTGGGTAAAACAGATGAAAACATCACGTGACATGAGCTCACCAATTTGATTGAAATCTAAAACCTCTGTCTAACCGTCGGTTAAAAAAGGGGAGAAATCGAGAAAACTCACGCTGTATGAATCATACAGTATGATCCCAGTTTTTTCAAATTATGGTTTAAAACACATTTTAGTCTGACACACAATTGCGTTGTCAAAAACAATCTGGAATCATAAAAAGTACGATTTCAATATTTTTTCGGCAATTCTGCCTTTTGGGGCTCTCATAATTACAAGCAATAGTTCATCAAAAACCTTGCTTCACTGTACCAGTTACGAACACATTTATCGACCTCAAAAAAGTGTACCAGTTAGGGAGCGAGAACTGTATTAAATTTTCAACTTCCATTTTTTTGAAATATCGAAATTTATATCGAAATATATGACCAAAAATTTCCATTTTTTTACAAAATTATGTCGTAGACGTTTTCTTATTATCATACAGCATGTCACAATTTGCGCAAGCTTACCTCCCCTAATCAAAACGTTTTAATTTGGCAAACACCTACGTATTTCTAAATTTTAACGCTTAGATTGGCGGAGATTAGGTTCAGCAAAAACTAAGAATGGGAGCAAAAATGTTACATGCTGTAAATAAAAATTGTATATCGAAGATAATAACATTGTCTTTTGCTTCACAATTGTGCAGTAAGTAGTAATTTACGCTTATTCGGAGAGATAACATTCACGAAAATAATAAATCTACAACTTTAGCCACGTGTTTTTTTTCAAATTATTTTCTTACAATTTGAAAGCTTTTTTCAGCGGAAGATGAGTATTATTTTTGCTTGGATGGTCCTGAAAAATTACCCGTTCGTTGGCTTGCTCCTGAAGCGTCTGCAAAATGGAAATTTTCTCATGCATCTGATATTTGGGCGTTTGGTATTACAATTTGGGAAATATGTTCAGTAGGAGAACGACCGTTTCGAGAACTACATAATCGTGAAGTTCAAAAACATGTAAAAAGTGGCAAAAGGTTGCAAAAAAATGCCCTCACCTGCACAGACTTCAATGATCCTGAAATTCGGGCAGAGTCGTTTTATTCAAAAATATACAATATAATGTGTCAGACGTGGAGTATAGAACCCACTAAAAGGCCTTCCTCTGCTTATATAAAATTAAAAATTGCAAAGTATTTTAACATGTTCTTGTAAAAATTGTATCTGTTTTTAAATGGCAGCCAATAAATACATTCTTGACCAGTTTTCAGACATTTGTATCGTTATCCCGCCGCAGTATTGGACGATAGTACTGAACACTAACGCTGTCGGTTCGCATTATTCCAGTGCTGTTGCCGCGTTTTATAGTACCATTCTTTTTACGTCGATGATAACATAGGCAGAATAAGGGTCTGTATAGGGTTTTATGATAATTATTTCACAGGGAGATATTTCCTAACAAAAAAAACATTTTCGACGCATTCTTCACTGATAATCAATGATTCGCTCTTATGAGGTACAATTCCATAGGATTTTTTCTGAGCCAAATTTCGCCTGAGAATATCAATTCTCACAGAGTGGGTAAATTATAGCCTAAGAAAAACTTTTTGTATTATTTAAGATACGCGATTTTGAATTTTCCATGTTATATATATGAGTTTCGCCTTTTTCCAGACTTTATTCCTTTTGTATATTTTGTCGAGATATTCATTTTTGTTTAGTGGCCGTGAAATCGTTGTGGGTAGAAGACTTCTTTTAAATAGAAATCTCATAATAACAATGCGGTGTAACGGAGAAAGCATTTTTCAGAGCTAGACTACTGATAGGTATTTGTGATAACACACATTTTTTCTTACAAAATATTGTTGAGAAAAAATAATTGCTCACTTAATTTGCTTATGTTATCGTCAGCTTTAGCTGACTTATTAGTATAAAATATATACTATGTAGCGATAGCCTATTTGAAATCAGTTTGCTCTATTTTTGGAACTTTGAGTCGGATTCGGAATTTCAGATTAGTTAAAAATTAACAAGCACTTTGTAAATGATGAGAATTCTTGGTTCAAAAGTATGTTTTTGATTGAAAGATTACTATAACTTTTGCCGTTTTTTTACTTTATCATTCACTTTTTAAAGAATGTTCATGTGAAAGTATTCGGGTCGGGATTGAATTCACTAAATGTGTGTTCATGATTCGGTCGGAAGAAATTTGTATAAGTTGAGATCGATCGTTCCGATTTTTTCCGTAGGTTCTAAGGTGCCGACTTTCCTCTTAATATCCCGAAACAAATGTTTGAACATTGTGTTGTCGCTGACTTATATCTTCTGAGGCTATAGACTATAGCTCTATAGTTTATCGACGTTACTAAACTATAAAGTTATAGCACCTCTTAAATAAATCAATGATTTTTAAGCTATAATTATAAGAATCCAATGCGAATGATTTAGGTTTTTTGCTTCAACGGTATTGATTAACCAAACAGAAGTAAGTAATCACAATTTTTTATTAACAGAATAAAAAATATAATAGTCAAGGGTTACAACGCCGCGGGTAGTAATTTTGCAATCATTGTATTTGTTTAGAAATAAACAGAATGGTGATTTTACGAATTTTTAGCATGCAGCTCGATTATATGAGGGATATCCCTTTATCACCCTTTGCTTAGACGCTGCGTAGCAAAATAGAGAGATCACTCTAGAAAAGTTAACATAAAAAGCGAGCTGACTACGACTATTACTAGCAAAGTGAGTTAGAAGGTGATATCGCCGAATGATTTCTGCATTGAGATTAGAAGTTCGATTCATTTTCTTGAAATAAATGAATAATTTTACCTATGCCTTTGTTTATTGTGGTTAGCTGCATTGGCTCTAATTTCAAGACATTTTGTCTCTTTTGTCTAATGCAAAAAAATATAATGTTTATGCTATTTTGTATTCGTGACTTGTCAAGTAATACGTTCGCACTCGTCTCCAGTAATTCGCCACAGGAAAGACTTTTTTAATAAGATAAGCTGTATTCCGATAGATTTTATTGCACAACGACTTATTAGACAAAGCCTGTGCTCGCTCACCCAAAGCTATCGAGTTATTATTTCTTCTTACCGCACGAGAGCCTCATATATTCTGCCTATTCTCAAACTCTGCATAAATATTTATGTTTATAATTGCTTATTTTATGTTTACTGTGTTTGTTTTTTCATAAATATTATTTTCTGCCGACATTCTTATCTAAGGAACGATTTTTCATGTGTAAAATTAAAAAAAAAAAATTATTCGCAAATAACCATGACTATAAAATTTCTTAGAAAAAACTAAGAAAAATAGCCGTTTTGAAAAATACCGTCGGATACCCCCTTCAAAGAAAATTTCATAAATTGCCGTCCTTGACCATCTTGGAAAATGAACGAAGAGAAATAACCTTCAAACAAAATATTTTCGTATGTTTGACAATCCCCGTATACTTTTTTACCACATTATTCAAACATTTACATGTATTTTCATTTATGTGATAAATTTTACAAGGGAAATAAGGTAAAAATAAAATAAAAAAAAGGATCCTTGACCCTTCAGGGAATGCCTTGAAAATTATCCGAGAGAAATATATATTTTTTCGGAAGTATAGTGAAACCGGTATACTTCCAGAGCTGTCAAAAGCAAGGTTTTGGTTATGTCTTTTACCGGTTTGTTAAGCTCAATGTTTGATTCATTTCAACTGTATAATAATTTAAGATTTCGTTGTTAACAATCATGCAAAAAAACATTTTGCCATGTTTTGACGAAAAGTTATTTATTTTTGAAAACCGGCGTCTTTACACTAGCAACACAAATGTAAGCACCCTCAATCCCCTAATGTTAAAACTAAAGGTCCAGTGTTATCGGATTTTTTATATTATTACATATCCTTTTCCGAACGGAACTCCATCTCAAAAACGCTTACTATCTCTATAGCGCGTGTTCGTCCATTATGTTGTTAAGTGTTGTTTTTGTTTGTTGGTATCAAATATGTCAATTTGCCGGTTCCTTTTGACCCTTGCCTCAATCATATTCGAAAGATTCCTAAGGAAATTGTGGATTCGAACACGCGCTATAGAGATAGTAAGCGTTTTTGAGATGGAGTTCCGTTCGAAAAAGGATATACTGAGTTTGCTTAAGATAATAAAAATATTTTAGTTTCCAAGAACGTTCAGTCAAACATAGAAAATAAAAATTGAATTTCTGTTGCAATCGGCCGACCGTATAATACCCGGGGTATCATACTCCTCAAAATAATTAATTAAGCGTTTATCTTAAATTCGGAAGCGGCGTGTTCGAATCCCACTAATGTTTTCTAAGTGATTCCCTTGGTGATAACGAACTAATCAACTTTGGTGCTCCCAATATCAAGCACCCTTGCTTTTATCATACCCAAGACAGTCACTAAAACAACATTAGTGGGATTCGAACACACGCTATAGTCTATAGCCTATAGAGATAGCCCTCATTTTCAAGATTCATTTAAGTTGGGAAAAGGATACAGTATAAAAACCTTGTCTCGGATTTATTATATCAAATGAAATATTACAGAGTCACTCGTGAAAAGTACACTCAAAATATTCCCAGGTAAAATTTAAGGGAGACTCACTTTAACTGTACTAAATTCCAATAATTGATCTATGACAATTCTACGTTATTTCTTGCTATTGTCGCTAAAAGTTCGTTCACACGTCCTACGTTTTCTTAATTAAGTAAAATAAAAACTGTCATCATTTGAAATTTAACAAACTACTGTAGCTAAATACTCAAGTTTTCCGTTTTTATTTGCCGAATTAATATCATTTCTCTGGTGAAAAAGAAGTTCAAGTCGGAAAGGGCAGATTAACATTGAAGATTCTGTATTTTTGATTATTGTAATAATTGTAAATTCAATATTATCTAAGATAATTTATCTTTAATAATTTATTTTTTGAGTTGCGCACGGTGAATTTTTTGACTATTAAACCAAGGGTTTGAACTAAAAACCAGACGAACTTCTATGGTAGAATTTTAAAACTACATATATGTAAGAAAACACATGAAAAAATGATGGACATTTTTCGGGAGTTTTAAAGTTTAAACTGAGTATTTGAACGTGTTCTAGATCTTCCTATACTTCAGTTTCAATTTAATCGTACAATTTAGGTAATTAACTCGTAGACTTTAGACATGAATCTGTACCCAGACTCCGATTTGCTAGCCAACTTTTGCCACACTTTTACATCGGCCATATGGCAAAGTTTCTTCATCAACATACATTTTTCAATAGCTTTTAAAATATATTTCAGCCAATTTGCAATTAAAATAAAATTAAAAATAAAAAAATTGCCGATGAAACAAAAGCATTTAATGGGGATGAGAAAAAAAAATTCGCGAAATAGTACCCCAGTGCGGGCCAACAGTTGCAATTAAATCATAACGATTTATAAACGTTTATTTTATATTTTTGACTAACTGTTAAGTTAACTTTTAGAGGTTTTTTTCTCTGTTCCATTTTAACAATTATTATAGGGGTTTTCATTCAAAAATTTATCTAGTACATTGACTTCTGAAATTGCTTGTTTAATATCATTTATTGTTCTAAAACCAGAGAGAGTCACGCCTACGCGTACTCGCCTACTCGCCTGAAACCGTGCATTCATTCTAAGTATTAATTTTTCGGCAGGAAGTTTTGCTTCTAGAGGTGCGCTATTC
>SCLH01000754.1:20074-50045 GCA_004367855.1 Oikopleura vanhoeffeni | reverse complement strand
TTTTTGCAAAAAATAAGTACTGTAATACAGTAAAAATTTTCAAAAAAAAAACGCACAAACGTCATTTTGTTTCAAAGTTTATCGGTAACTTTATAACTGATCTTGTCATTAATGTTTAAGCATCGTAAAATGCGATTTAATGGTGAATGGCAACTAGTTGGCTAGAATCGAGTCTACGAGTTAAGATATAAACGTGTATCAAACGGGCTTGTTATCAGAAAAGATAGTCTGACCTCAAAGAGGTGACTAAATTGTTCTGGGTGGCAAGCTCAAAAAACTTGGTTAGTTGGTAAAGCCTTAATCCTAAAGCAAACTGGAGCCGCTTTAATGGCTTGAAAATTTATAATCTTAAATAATTGATGGATAAAATTTCTCTACACATTTTTTATGAAATGCTTGAAAATTGTTTCTCGGGACGAATCAAAAAATATAAATTAAATTTGTCTATGTAAAATATTATCGATTTTTTATTGCTGATTTTTTTTAAACTTTAGCTTAAACGCTGATTTTAAGAACAAGCTCCTCAAAAATGATCATGTGACCGTATATTNTTTTTTTCAAAAATTACTTAAATCATTTTTTTTTAAACTGAGGAAGATCTCCAGAAGTTTTTAAGACTTTTTTCATCACAGCAGAGTCCAAAATCAATAACGTGACCTCAAATTAGGAAATAAGGTTTTGGTTCAAGTACACAAATAGTACTGAAATTACGCCGAAAAAATGTCGGAAAAAATAAACACATCATCTAAGAATTTTAAACAGAACGGCATTTTTCCAAAACGTCACGTGATCTTAATTTTCAAGAAGTTAGGATTGATATATGACATATTCAAAACCTTATTTTTTAATTATTTTGACACATGATTTTATTTGGACTATGCGGTAATGATAACAAAGTCTTAAAAAGTTTGAAGTTTATCTTCATTTCTTTAACGTAATTTGAGTATTTCTTTGAATTACCGTAAATCGGTTTTATGTTAATTCAAAAATTGTTCAAAATGTTTAAAATCTGATAACGGATTCGAGTTCTACGTCTACGATTATACTAGAATACATATCTTTCCACTTCTGATACGTTCAATAGATCAAGAAATGAACTAATGAAAAAAATCAATTCGACCCGTCCTCTCAAATTAATCATCAATAATAATTGTTTTTATCTTCTTTCCTTTCTTTTTTCAAGAAAATTTGGATAAACATTGAATTGTTTTTACACAGAGCAGAAGCAAAGTGTTAGCGGTTTAATACGTAAAATTTCAAAATGTCAAATGCAGCCTTTATTCGTATCACTTATGCACTTAACTGTAAGAATCGTGAAAACGAGTATTTATTCACATTTGATGCCTTTATTATTTTTTTTTCACAAATTGTTTTTATAGGACTGTAGCAAATTATTCAAATTATATTATCAACAAAGAAACAATATATGTTAATGATTAATTAGGTAATATGCTTGATTTAAAAAGCATGGTTCCGCGTGACCATATGTTTTTATGGGTCCAGAAATAGTCTGAAATTCTGAGAGTTAAGATTATCACACTTGTTGCTTATTTACAGTACCTCAAAAAATATTGTTTGAGCGTGAAATTAAAGCTGTTTTTCGCGATAATATTTTTGTAAAATTTAATTTGCAAAATCTGAATATTTTTCGAAAATTGTAATTTTAAAAAATTTGTATTCAAAAATTGAAATTTTATTTTAGAATTAAAATTTCATCCAACAATATTTCATTAATTTTAAAAATTCATTGGTAGTTTTTTAAATGCACCCTAGTAGGGTGACCCAACTCATGACAATTAAGGAAATCAAAGCTGATATCGAGAAACAGATTGAAAAATCAATTTCGGAGCTCTTGGCATTTAAAAATAATCAAAAGTTTTTTTTTTCGCTTTCCGCTTTTTTTGTTCCAGATACCCCTCGAAAAGGTGCTAACTTTTTAGCGCTTCCCATGAGGTCTCGACTCAGACAAAGTTGACAAAGCCAAAAATTTTTGTGAGAATAGGAAGAATTTAGATAAGAATTAAGATAGGAACTTCACGAATTCTAATAAAAATGTACAGTATATCATTTACCCTTTGTCAGATTTTGGCTCCAGCTAGCACCTGATTATATTCATGATGATTGGCTCGCGTTCAGTAATATTGTGATGTTTTTGTTTTATCTCACTTTTAATTGGTCGGAGTTGTTTGCCAGCTGGAGCTGAAATCCCAGACCAGGGTGTTAATTCCGACAAACTGTATGAAAAAGCGATCTAATCCGATATATTGCACTGGTCAAATATTTCTTGCGTTTCTTCCATCACTTATTCAAAATTTGAGATAATACGCTATTTATATTAACAAAAACAGAAGAGCTTTATATTTAAAATTCGAATACTTTTCGTTGAAATTCAAAAATAAAAACAATTTTCATTGAAAGCAAAGTAAAAGAGGTTAAGAAATCATTTATCGATTTAAAATCCGGGAAGACGGCCCATTTTTAGTATATGATACTAAAATGTTGGCTTGACTTGGCCCCTTCCCGGATTTTAGATATACATGTTGTCGAAGCAAAAAGCTCAGAAAAAGAGCTCATAGTCTGGAATTATATTCGATACAAACACGAGAAAAACATAATTTTGCCAAATGGCACACTTCAACCCGCGAGGTGAATAAAATATTGTGATTGTAAGAGTTAAATGTCATGTTACTTGTCACTGTGACAATGTCACATGCTATTGAGTTATTGATACGAAGTAATATCCACCATAATTTATGTTGAGTGTGAGTAAGAGTTGATTTTGGCAAATAAATGTTTCCCTACCATATTTATTTTAGTACAAATACATTAAAGTGAATCATTTATTTAAAAACCCTGCATAAAAACAGCAAGAACCACTCCGGATATCACTAAATTTAAATAATTAATATAAAAAGTTTAATATTAAAATTTTCAGTCACGAATACAAACTTATATAAATGAGCGAGCTAAAGGGAAAATTTCTGGCAGTTTAAGCGCACGTTTTAAATGCCAAAAATACAAAAAAATGTTTTCCAAAAAGGGTAAGGGTGAACAAAATTTTGGGCACTTAATGAAATTTTCTCAATCAAAATTGCTTTAAAAATGACAGGTGTGACATGAGGTCAATCACGGCGAACAAATTGTGAGGTGGTCGTCGCTAAAAGTTTGAAAATCGGGGTTTTCAATGGCCAATTGTTGCAAAAGTACAAATCGTTCGACCAAAGTATCCCGATATAAATATACGTGTAAATAAAAAGCTTTTAAGTTCCTCGAAAATGCTAAGTTAAGATAATTCATTATTGTCCAAAAAACGGTACTCGAAAATTTTGGAAGTCAAGAATTTTTATTCAAATAATATATTCAAATATCTTCAATTTTATAAAAAAAGTACTATTTTATCAGATACGAGAAATGGAGTTACCAGCAATTGGTTTCTAACAGGTAATATTCTGAATAATTTTTTCGTGCCTCAATTCATAAACGCCAAAAATAAAAACTCGTAACAAACATTCCTGATCAAAGTTTTGGACCAAAATGTTGGTAAACCAGGAACTTGTATGGTCACAAAAACTAATAGCGATCATTACCTCGACATCAGTCATTTTTTTTTAAATAAATCGAACATTGTCTGTAAAGAACTTAAGGGGGTTCTATAGGCAAAATGGACTTTTTGAATTGCTTATTTCTCTCGACGTTATCTCTGAAAGACGTTTTTGGAATCTAATTTTTTAGATTTAGAATGTTTTGAACCAACCGGTAAATGAAGGTTAACAGGAGCAAAAAATTCTTGAAAAGCTGTATTTTTTTTCGTCCTATTTAGGAAATGTTTCAAAAATTTGACATTATCTGCGAAAATTCAAAGGCGGAAAAAACTGTTATCTCCTTTTTTTATTTTCTCACTAAAAGGTATCAAAGCTGGCGAAAAGGACGTGTTTTTTTGCTATTTTTGGCACGGAGTTTGTATTCGGTTTTTTCATGCTACATGGCAAACTTATTTTTCCGTGCACTATAGTTTTTCCTAATAATGTTAACAAAACTGTTAGCCTGATGTATACGATTCATTTTTTTAACTCCCTAGGAGTACGATTTGAAATTTATTTTTGACATCCATTTCGTCCAATCAGGTTTTTTTTCAAGACCAAACGATTGTAAATTAAATGTTTCTGGAAACGGTATTTATAAACTATGACCAAATATTTCAACGTTCGAGCGCTAGAGCAGAAAAGATTTTTATTTTCGACACTTTTTCCAAAAATTTTTGGTAATTTTTACGATTTTTTGAGTTTCTATACAAAAAAGCCACGTTGAGTCCAAAATCATAAAATCAGACCTCTAGCTTTTTAGTTCAAAAGATACGACTTGCCCTATAGAACCTATATACTCAAAATAAGCTTGTTTCAAATTTTATGAAAAAAATTCCAGATTGTTTGATTTTTTCAAATTTTTTTATTTCTTTATATAATTAAACAATCTACGTGAAGATCAAAAATTATAAAATCCAGTCAAAATAATTTTTCAGAACAAAAGATATGGGCTGCCTATAGAACCCCCTTAAGGGCCTCGTGCATTTTGACAGATACGGATATGCCGCGATATCCCCTTAGGAAGTAGATTGTTAAATTATGGTTGGTTTAGTTCATTGTACTACTTAACGTACATAATGTACTAGACCAAACACAGAATTTAACAATTTACTTCCTAAGGGGATATGGCTCTTGATGAAAAACTTTTAACTGGTTTAAATATTTTTCTCAATATACCATCAAAATGATTGTTCATAATCCAGGCAAATTTTGAACTACAGAATTTTCGAATTATTGCTTTTAATGAAAATTTTGAGTTCCGAATTAAACTTTCGAATTCGACAAATTATGACAAATTTTTGAAAAAAGTTCGAACATTATCAAAAATATGCCTTATATGTGTTCAATATTTTTGCATATTTGTTTAAAATCAACAAGAAACTCTTCAATATGGCTACTTTAACTTTTAGCGTAGGTGACCACAATTTTTTTATATGCTATTTGAAAATCATATGACACTTTTTGAGATTTTTGTCGAAACTTTTGAAATATTTTGAAAATTTTCCTCATTTCTGGTTCAAAATTTTTTCAACTAACTTTTCTGAATCCTCAGCTGAAACTATTAGGAATGCCTACTCTCACTATATTTAAACATGTCTACGTTTTGTTTCTTCGCTCTTGTTATATTCTGAATCATACTTTTTTGAATGGTAATACGGTTTGCGCGAAATATACTTAACCCCTCACCCAAACGCCATTCGGGGACGCGAGATTTTTTTTATCCTTAAAACGAGATAGAAATAATGATTCAACAGACTTTTAATTCAAATGTGTCATAGAGCTCGCAATTTTTTTTCTAGTAATGGTTTAAAAATTTGATACGACTAGTAGTTAAAGATATTTTTCCTACTTTTTTTTAGGATTTTTCGCCTGATTTCCGTAAAAAATTCTAGCGTAAAAACGACACATAAAATAAAAATTCTGAGGAGACTCAAATTTAGGAAATTATTTGAGGCTGCTCTGTTACTATTGTTTTTTTCTCTGGTCCTTCATTGAGAGTTTTATTTTTCCTGAAGTGATTTCTGGAGCGTTACTTTTAATTTAAAAATATAGAAAAGTACTATATCAGAAATTTTATATTTCTATAATACTATTACCTCAAAAAATAAAAAAAACACATAATGCGCGAATAATTATCTTTGAATTGAATCCGTTTGTATTTTGTTAGAATTCGATGCAAAGCGACAAAGAGCACAGCTGAAGTATCATGCCGAGTAATCAAGCTTCCAGCGGACCCTAATACTCAGTTTGTTTTTTTAGTGGCTGAACAATTGATCTAATAAATTTATTTTATCCTCAAAAATAGGTTGCTTACAATTTCCGAAATGTATTTTTTTGGCAGAGGAAAAGGAGTGATCATGTTCTAGACTAATGGAGAGAGATATTTTAAATCAGAGAAAGATTAGACGGCCACGGTTTGAGTTATTTATATACATTTGCGTATTACATGGAGAAATCGTTTTTTGAAAGAATAAAGTTCAATTTTATGGCGTATATTGATCAAAAATAATTAAATTTGGAACTTTTTTTATATTCTCCAATTCACCGTGATGAGCCTTCAAGTTCAAGTAAAAAACTATTTATATCAATTTGTTTCTGATTTTTGTGCGTGCATTTTGGCTTGAAGGGATACGAAATTTGTTTTTCAGACTATTCAGATAAGCTATTTAAAATTCAAGATCATATTTGAATAGCCAGTGTTCTACTTAATCTTTTGTAATTCATATGTAATTGTGAAAAATGTATGTTTCGATGAATTACCTGAAACTAAACCTCTATTTTCTCTTGCTTTTATCGAGCAACACGAATAAAAATTTTGAAAAAATTATTGGCCTCCATTTAAATCTATCCTTGATCTCGGGCCCAGCGAAAATAATGAATATTCTATTGCATTTATTATCTCCGCAATAACCGCTCAAGTGGCGTCCCGAATGGCGTTTTGGTGTGAGGGGAATTCAATGGTTTGGGTGTGAGGGGTAAGCTCTCTTTAATATTAAAAATAATAAATAAATTAAAAAAAAATATTTCACCGAGACTTGCCCAATTGGTAAGTCGACTCATCCACCACGTTAAATTTAACTCATGAAAATAAATATTTCTTTCGATGTGTTAAGATTTCGTTTTTTTTTCGTCTTTTTTAGGAAATTTTAATTTTCGATTTTGACGTAGAAATCATATGCAAATTAATTATAAAATTTTCGATGGTGGTCAAGACCATTTTTTGAAGCTTCTTATTATAAAAAAAAAGAATTTTGAATTAATGTGACACCATGGAAGCAAACGCGCGTTTTTTGAGCGTTTTTCAAAAGAAGATTCATAAAGTAAACATAATCGATCTGAAAAAAACAGATTATAGAAAGTTAGCTCAAAAGTGGCAACTTACGTTTGAAATTATTTTTATTCGAAAATTATGAAGTGGCAAAAAGTTTCCCATGAAGACAAAAAAAATGAAAAAGTGCAAATTTGCCAAAATGCACCGAGGGCCTCGAGTCCGAGGCCCTTAAATAAATTGTTGAAGTAATTAAACGAAATCTCTTTTTGATTATTTGTTCTTTAATTTTTTTTAATATTTCGACAAAATGAATGTCAATTTTTTTCCAAAACAAATAATTTTTTATTTACTGATCAAATATACTTACGGCTTATAAGTATAATATTCTCGCAAATTAACTCCACGAAAGTTTTCTCTTCTTCAAGGGCTAAATCTTCGTCTAAAATGATCGTGATAATTTTCTTATTCACTCCATCCTCTTCCATGGTTTTTTATAATTTTTTCTATATATTTATATTTGCCTATGGCGAAGCTACTGTAGGAATGTCAAGTTAAATATAATATTGTCACGCGTAAATTATTTCTAACTGTTTACTCAAGACGAAGGCTATCTTGAAACTACGAACTAACAATGATTTGTGATCTAAGCACTTCTTTAGATAAACGCTATTATTTTCGAAAGTTTATAATTCATAGCAAGTGGGATAGAACAACGTTGGTTCAAGGGCGGATTTATCTATAAAGTGGCTGTCAACTTGATACTTTTAAGGTTCCAAATATTGCATAATAACATGTTTCTCTTCATTTGTGTACGATGACCCGTAACTGATGTCCCATTAGTATTGAATAATTAGCCTACCAGCTAGGGTGTAAAAAATACGACCCACTTCCTCATATTTAACACCTAACGCAAAATCAAAGAAATGCTTCCGTCGTGGTCATTCTTAAACTTCGAAACAGTCAAAATTGAAGAATTAAGTTTTGATTGATGAGAAAAGACCCTTATTTTACATAATTGAACCATCGTTCATAATACCGTTACCGGAAAATCGACTACGCCTAATGTCTTGGTGGTATTTTGAACGTAATTAGATAAACTTGAAATTATCCAATCAGGGGGCTAGAAATTTAAATCCTTAAATATTCAATTGCAACTATTTTCGAGAAATACAATCGATTTTCCGTGTGGTTATTAGTGATATGTCAAAAAATAAGTAAAAAATTTTCCATGAACGAATTAGTGACGTGAAAAAAACAACTTTGAACTCCTCAGAGTTAAAAATAAGAAATATTATTCAAATTTTCGTCTATCTAGATATTGACAAAGTTTGTGTCAAAGTTTCAAATATTTTTGTTTTCTGAAAAAAATCGCAATAAACAACCTAATACCAGCGCATCTGTTTTTTGAAACACAGTTCGCGCAAAAAATTCACGAAATTATTATCAAATTCCAGATTATAACCATGGTTTTGATGAGTATGAAATTCAAATTTATTTCGACTTTGAAATTCATTTTAACATTCCTGATCATAGTTTACAGATTTAAATATTCGAAATTTCCAGTAACATATCAATATATCAATATGGTACATCCAGTATCGACAATATTTAAACAAGTCAATCAAAATGATATAAAATACAGTAACTGTATTGTATATCATTATGATTTATTTGTTTAAATATTTCAAGAAATATTTTATTCACTCTGATGACTAAATCAAGATAATTCTATTTTAGACAAAAGGTATCTTTACAGTTTTTTTTTACTTTCATATTAATTTCAACATTCATAGTTTATTGTACAAATTCTATTATACTCATCAAGGAATCATGGTCTTATGTGGGTTAGTTTTCGTGTTAGATGCTATTAGATGCGCTCTTTGTAGGTTGGAAGAGACGCTTGATGGGCGATAGATCTCATATTATTATAGTACAACTATAATCTTGGAGACTGCTATTTCCGATCAAAAAAGCGTTGGAAAACAAGCCCATCACCGGTATTCTCAACCGAAATAAAAAATCGAGTGAACTCAGGCTGAGTCCAACGGGATCATATAACCTTTTTTGGGTCCACTCGCGGAAATGATCTTCCATCATTATACATATTTCATATTAACAAATAAAATTTTTTTCAACATGTTTCGCTATTTATTTAAGCATCGACGGGAAAGTGACGAAAATGTGCTCAGAAAGTTTCAGGGCATTTCATATCACATATTATTTTTGGCCGTTGCTTGGAAATGAATTCGCATTCAAATAATATATTTTCGGTTTGATGCGCATTCAACGAATATTTAGATTAAGAGCCCTTCACCGACCGATCTTGACTATTTGGAAAATGCGGAAACCGAGCAGTAAATTGTATATATCTGCTCAAATCTGACCTATAAAATCGGCATATTCTGCAATTCAAGTTTTAGATTGGGTGCTAGACTAGCACTGCTAGTATCCCGCGTTGTTTGTATCATTCAAATAGTCACGATTTGTCAACTGAAGGCCCTTAATCCATATCGCTAAAGTAATGCTTTAAAAGCATTCAGAAAATTTCTCACAATATTCAAATAAGACAGCCTCAATGAGGACAGCCTCAATGAGGACAGCCTCAATGAGCTGCCTCATACGAATTTTTGACATCTGTTTTTCAAACCACATTGGCGCAGCTGGGGTTTTTCTTTTTGATAATTTTTAAACTTAATTCGAAGATTTTGATAGTACAATAAAAATAGTTAACAATATAACCCAAGCTAATTTTACCAAGGATTTATAGACAGATATAGTATATTTTATTGTATGTTTGAGACTCAATTTTGGATTTTCATGCGCAACTCCGCCACTGCCATTTCTGACATGTAAAAAATATGCCCATAAAAGTTACCGGTGCCGTATTGCCAGTAATTTTATCAATAAATTAAAGGTTTTGAGCACCGGTATCCTCCATAGCAGCTTTCGGTCATTTGGTGCTGTTTTTTGTTTCCAGTGGGAGACTGCAAGAAATGGAAGGAAGGTTTTTGACAAACAATGCACCAGAAAGTCAAGGAAAGAACAAAACAGCCGAAGAAAAATAATTTAGTTTTCTGTCTTAACAGATCAATGGTTCTTAATAAACATTTTAACAGCCGGAAATGGTGGAAGCGGTTAAAATGGTTAACATAAATGTTAAATTACTCAATTTTTGAAATATTTGCCTAACTAATAGCTGTTAATAAAACATATCAGTGAATACTCAGAACTGCTGCAAAGTAACCCATCTTCGCCCTATAAAAAGCTCTGATGTGTAAAATATGTTTTTTTCCTGACTTAGGTTTTGTATGAAGCTAACATTATTTCCTCAAAATCTGTGTTCTTTCAAAATCGTTAAGTTCAACATTTTAATCAATAAAATTTTCGGTTAGAATAAAGAAAGAATTTGCCAGGGTTCATTTTTGTAACAGTTGCTAATTGAAAATTGTTATCACATGGATAATTCTGATGCCCTTGTCAAGAGCCCCTTGAAGTTCTTCGTAATATATTCGTAATATTATTTGAAAACAAAATATTTTTTGATTTAAATTAGTTTGGTGAAATACTGCATTATACCTAAATTATAAACTCTAGGTATATTTTCTTCCCAATCAAAGCGCCTCTCAAAAAGCTTTTAGTAATGACTCATTCGCTTTTGTAGCTTAAGGGGGTACCCCTCGTGAGAAATGCCGTTTTCATGGTTTTTGAGGGCAAATATCTGGAAACCTATACATTGTGAAACCTAATTGTTTAACCTGGTAGTTTAATTGAACCTAAACCTCACATCTCAAATCATAATTGAGGATCACTGATTTCTCGACCAATCAGGAACGAGCTTCAAAGTAGAGTCATATTTTGTAGCAAAAAAACTATTTCTCTGTGAGTTTTGGGAGTAGAGTTATTTTGAAATTTTATGACCCACAAGAAACGCACGCAGGTCTGTTATCTTTAGTAAAAAAAAAGATAAATTTGCTCTAGAAAAGGCAAAAACGATTTTTTGAGCTGATTTTAAGAGGCTCGCGAAAAAGCCTATTTGAAATAGGCTATTTCTTCCTGGATTTTTTAGTCACAATTTTAAATCATATATATCATAAATCATATATGAATGAACAGCTCATGACCTCGCAGAGGGCTGTTACTATCGAAACTAAAATTTCGATTATTTTTTCTTTTCCAAAACAGTACTTCTAATTCCTAAAATTCCATAGTTTTTGATTAAAATGGGTAAAATTAAGACAAGATATTTTAAAAGTGATAAAAAGTACTTTGCGGAGGCTTTATTGAGTAAAAAATACCTCCAACTTATTTCAAATTATCCATATTTTCAGAAAAAAAACTATTTTAATGAAATTCTTAATTTTTTTAAAGTTTAACTATTTTTTTCACAGACAATTTATATTTTAATAACAAAAAAAAATGTTGTTTTGGTTGTTTCGAGACATATTATATGGCTTTTTTTTCAATTCATAAAGACTAAAAATATGATAAGCTTCAATCATTTTCAAATCAGAAATTTTTACGATACAATGATGCTTTATTAACAAGACTTTTGTGAGAAAGTAGATACAGTTGTCATAGCAAGTTAAATTTGAAGAATCCACTTCGGCTGAGCAGACTGAATTTGTGAAGTTCAGTTGTTACAGTTTGCAGCAGTTTTTTCAGAAAATGGTAGTACATTGTATCAGGTTTTGAAAATGTCTCAGAGGGCTTAGCGTAATTTCAGGCTTAAAGCTGTTTGTTCTTTATCGCACTAGAACATCAACTGTTGCACAGAAATTAGCCCAGAGTAGTCATTTTCTCAGATTTTCTAGAGAAAAGAAGAGGGTAACCAGGAAGCCGTGTAGAATACTCTGATGGTGAGTATGACTTGCCAAGAGGCCCTCTCGATTCCTAAGAAGTGTTTGAAATAAATAATAGTAAATAAATGCAGTTTTGATGGTGGACATGTTTTTATCAAGATACAGAGGGACTAGACATTTATGTTTAATTTATAAGTATTTGATCCGAAGATCTGACTGCTCGCCCTACGCACCTAGCAGACTACAGCGGCCCTGACTCAACTTTTATAGAACTGGTTCTTAGTCTTTTAACAAGAAAAAACCAATGTTTTTAGTTTTGGTCGAGGTCAGCGACCGCTGCAGCCCCCCAGACAGCAGGTCAAGGCAGACCTTCAGATAAAATTTAAGGACATTTTTCAGTTTTATGTGGAGAAAGATTAGTTGCAGGTGATACTTTATTAGTACCAATTATTTTTAAGAGTACATATCACCGGATCATTGAATCATTAGTACTTGGACAACTCATAGTGGGTATATAAATTTTCAGTTTATTACTCGCAAAAAACCCCATTTGGACTCAAAAAACTATAAGTATGTTTCACCTAGTAAAAAAGCTCAAAATTTCCGGTGATTATTTAATGGGAATAAGAATTTTAATTTGTGATTTTTGGCGCGTAAAGATTTATTCTGATGCTTCGGATTTCTTTTGAATTCTTTATTTGCCGCTTTGATCGCAAGGGCACGTCTATGATTGGTCAATCGTCACTACACATTTTCAGCGCCTCCTCTGATTGGTCGTTATTTCGCGCGCTGCATCATTCATCTTTATTCGTCTAGTTTGAGAAAATATTCTCGCAGCCTGCGATAGCCGCTAGCCTGCGAGTCGCAAGTTAACATAAAGTAATTTCGCGCTCAAAAATGATTAGAAATAGAAGGCCTACGAGAATATTTTCTCAAACTCTTTATTCTGATTTGAAAATAATTGAATAAATCGAAAGCTTATCATATTTTTAGTCTTTATGAATTGAAAAAAAAACCAAAAAAAATGTATTGTTGTTTTTACGATTTTCATCCTAAGTGCTTCAAAAATAACAAAAAGTGTCGTTTTTGGCCATTTTGCCACTATAAGTCGTATTTTTTATTCGTTGTTTTCACGAATTCATTTTTATACAGAGAGAACATTTTTGAGGCAATTTGGAGAAAACTTGTATTGTCCGAATTTGAAATTTATGGCCTTAAATCCCAGGATCACAGTTTAAAAATTATACGAGTTCAGAAGATCTGGACTGCCTATACAACCCTTTAAATGACCACACATATCCAGAAAAAAATCGCAAAAATTAGTCAGAATTGGACCATTTTGCTTATTTTTTTTTAAATAATAAATTCAATTTTTTTAGAAATAAATATTGAATAATGATCATGAGATTATAGTGAGTCATGTTAAAACGCAATCGGATGAGTTGAGTCCAAAAGCCGGAATCTCATCGGCGGGAATGTGTCTGGCATTATTAATGTCGATGGGTCTCGGTCGATGGGTCCCATGTCGAGGAGACTCTCGGGTCTTTGTTTCTGTTGGCTTTTTTAACGGCTTGAGTTTATCAAAATGTATCAGATCATAAACAATAAATAATCTGAAATGCATGCAATGTGAAAAAAAAATATAATTCAAAAATTTCTTCCAGAATCTGTGTTCTAGAAAATGCCGAAAACCCACTTTTTTTAATGCGGGGAAATAGATCTCCGACCTGTCGATGACTGTTTATTAAAACAATCACCAGTAATGATAGTCAAAATTTGATTATTCTGAAGTTATTATAATCACGGTTTCGTCATAAAGTTAATGATAAATTCGTACGATCTTAAAAATAATCACCTTTTCCAGCAGTTACTCACGCTTTCACTAGAGAACCAAATATAATAATGCTTGCTTTAATTTTTCGAAGATCAAAGCTAGGGTAGCAAATTACTACTAGCCATGCTACCGTAGCATATCCTTGAAGGATGTTTCTTTATAAACAGTTAAATAATACAAATAAACCTACATCCTGAAAATAATTTAATTCGGTTTTTAACTGATTCATTATATTTTTAATTTAACCAATTATTCACGGTAAATAGCTATAATAAATGCCGATGTATAATTATGCCACATAGTTTATCCTCGCCGAATAGTCAGAATTAGGCCACAAGTTTAAAATCTTAATTAAAATATAATGATAAATATTCAAAAAATCTTGTTTCATATTTTTATTATCACGATCTTTATATATTTTTTACTTTATGCTGTAACGCAAAATTTAATTAAAAATGGAACGCAGGAATCGGAGAAATTAACTGATTACAAGTCAATTTTCGAGAAGCGAAGAAAAATAAAAGATTTTGGCTGCAAAATGATTCAAAAAATTTCAGATATAAGAAATAGTGATGCAAGTTTTCAGGATCTACTTAATTTTCATGAGAATATTTATAATCTGAATTATGAATTCATGGAAGAATCAGAAGAGAAATGTAGACAGGCAAAACGGACAAGCAGTAATTTATTCAGGACACGAGACTGGAATTTGAAATTTCACGAATTTCGTTAATAAATTTTATTCATCGAAAAAAAAGTTTCGATTGTCATTTTAGCTTTTAGGCTATCTGCAGTCAAATTAAATGCATATTTGTGTACATACTAGAGAGTCGGTATCAAATAAGAAAGATAGGGGAATTCATAACGAACAAAAAAAGCCCTGACGGAAAGTCAAAATTTTTCCATTAAAACTCGAAAATTTGGAATTTTTAATTTGGAAATTAATACTTTCAAATAGCCGGAAAAAACTTGTTGATATTGATATATTGAAATATATTTTGAGGGGTTGATAGTTTTTCGGCTAAAAATTGTTTTCGGCTACAAATATTTAGTTTTTCGGCTATGAGATGGATTAAGCGTAAGAATAAAGTTTTTCGGCTAATTTTGATTTTTTTAGTGACATTTAAAAGTTTTTCGGCTGATTCCAAAAAAATAGGGTGTTGTTCAAAAGTTTTTTGGCTCATGTTTATTTATTTGGTGACATTTAAAAGTTTTTCGGCTAAGTCCTTAAAAATAGGCTGTCGTTTAAAATTTTTTCGGCTAATTTTTAAAAACATGGTGTATTCTAAAAGTTTTTCGGCCAAACTCATAAATATAGGGTGTTGTTTAATAGTTTTTCGGCTAATCTCATGGAAATAGGATGTCGTTTAAAAGTTTTTCGGCTAATTTTGAAAAACATGGTGTATTCTTAAAGTTTTTTGGCTAAACTTATAAAAACTGTGTTTGTTAGAAGTTTTTAGGCTAATTTTGACAATAAGCGTATTTTTTAAGGATGTGGGTGACGATAATTTGACTGTTTTTCACACATTTTCAAGTGAAGTTCCTGAGAAACCTGGCGTCAGAAATAATTTATTTTTTTCCAAGTACATAGAACAACTCTTTGAGAAGTTGCCAGTATTATTGAGAGCATCTGATACTTCAACCTACGCTATTTTTTTTTGTAGGCGTCCCTATAAGCACTCAAAAGCCTACTCCTCATTCATTTCTCATCATTTTTGTATTGTTATTTGCAATTTAACTTTTATATGTAGATGCACATCACCAAATGGACCCTTTTTTTCAAAATTTTTCCCCTAGTGATCAAAACAGCTTATTATGGGGCCTCAACGCACAAAAATAAATGAAAATAATGGTGAAAATTGAAGGAAGAAAACTTCATTCTGAGTGTTTTTAACAGTGTAGGTGGGATTGTATGAGATTACTGTTAAATTACAAATCACCGTGAAGAGTTGTTCTTCAAGATGCAAAAATTTTTGGGATATCCTTAAAATGAAGTGGGTGTCGCAGATTTTGACCTTTTACGAAGCTATTTTTGGATAAACTAGCAGAGCTGGTATCCCAAAAACTCTTGCATCTTGAAGAACAACTTTTCATCGTGATTTGTAATTTAACAGTAATCTCATACAATCCCACCTACGCTGTTGAAAAGCCTCCTTAAAAAACACTCAGAATGAATTTTCTTCTTCAATTTTCACCATTTTTCACCTTAAGGGGGATTGGTGGATGCAAGGACATAATTTTGAAAATTTTCTGGCAAATTAACTGTCAATAATGAAGAAATTGAAAAAAGTTCGTTTTAACCATTATTGTTCTCGGTTCTAGTCCAAATAATGAAAAATGGTATGTAATTTATTTCTCTCACAAATGACGATCGAACTCGAAAATGACCAAAATTCGTACCGCGACTAGAAGACTCACAAGAAAAGTTAAATATTAAAATGTCGTATAATCTTCAAGGAATAAAAATTTTTTCAATAAAATTTTACATTCAAGCAATAATCGAAATTTTGGTTTGGAACCATTTTTTTGCATTTTAGTAGATCAAAATTTAGGGCACCCTTGATGCCATTTTCTAAAGTTCTAAAATTCTTGCACAAATATTTTATAGCTATTTTTTCATGAAATTTAATTCTTTATACGATGCATATCAAAATTTTGGTTTGGGAACATATTGTTGCATTTTAGTAGATCAAAATTTAGGGCACCCGTGATGCCATTTTCTAAATTTTTAAAATGCTTGCATAAATATTTCATAGCTTTTTTTTCATGAAATTTAATTTTACATTCGATGCATATCGAAATTTTTATTTGAGACCATTTCTTTGCATTTAACCAGGTTGAATCTAGGGCACTTTGTTATGACAATATCAAACCTACGCGAATTGGTGCGTCATCAGTTCACGCTCGATTAATTTTGTTTGATTACACAAAAAGAAGGGTTTTCATTTCAGCACAAATGTCTTCGCCACTTCAAACTCACACGGTATAAATACTAAGTAAATATTCAAGTTTATAACAAAAAAATCAAGAAGCCGAAAAACTAAATTCCGACACAATCATAGCCGAAAAACTAAATTCTAACACCACTGTAGCCGAAAAACTAAATTCCGACATCACCTGTAGCCGAAAAACTGAATTCCGACATGACTGTCGCCGAAAAACTAAATTCCGACACCGTCAATAGCCAAATAACTTAATTCCGACACCACTGTAGCCGAAAAACTTTTAAATAACATGATGTTTTGAACGGTAAAACTTTTTAGCCGTGAACTCTATGCCTACACTTTGTGCAATTATATATTTTTTCGGCTACGTAGCCGAAAAAAATTTTTAGCAGAAAAACTATCAACCCATTTTGAGAATTAACAAAAAACGGAACGAAAAAATCGACTAATTTTCCGGATTCGGACTGGTTGAAATTTCAACCAATAAAGATGTTAGTTTTATGAATATATTTTTAAAACATAAAATTTATTTACCGCATCAACGTAAAATGTCAGGTCCAACGTGTAATCTGATAATGTTCGATCTTCTTAATTATCTCGATTGCAGACAGCCTATTTGTTTTTGCCAGTATATAAGTGCAAACCGTTAAACGGTAACCGTTTAAAAGTTTTATCATAAACACACGGTCTATAAGGTTAATCGCGAAAAATGCAATAAAATTTAGAGCCATTTACCTCATGCAGTATTCTTTTAAGGGTATCCCGGTCCCTAATTTGACATATTCTCGATAAAATATTAGCCAAACACTGCTTCAAAGATACTATTCAGATTAGCCAGTTTGTAAAACGAGCCTTCAGCTTGCGTCATAAATGTGCCAAAACTTTTTTGTATGCTTACACTCTGTGACAAATAAGCGAAACAAGAAGACATAACGCAAAACCGAAAATCTATCTCCTCCCAGGTTTTATTATGNAACACAACAACGGAGGATCCGGAATCGAAGGAACAAGAGTCTAAAAATTTTTTTGAGAAAGAGTGAGAAAAATGCTTTAAAGTAATAGTCAAAAGCTAAATGCTTAGTAAGTAAGCTAAGTATAGGAATAAAGTTTTGAAATTAATTACAAGTTAAAACTTTTTATAATTTTTGGATCAGATCAATAAATATTATTTTTTTTAGATTTTTTGCACCATAATCGACAATAAAAAATGGAAGATTTATATTTCTCGCGCGTTTTTTCGCTAATTGAATTTATTTTTATAAAATTATTTATTTTATAATAAAAACAATTCAAGCGCTCATTGGTCATATTTTGCCCCATTTTGCTCAAAATGAATACAAATTCCAAAAATAATACGTCTGACGGAAAACACCGACTGCATTGTGGATAGTTGTCGATGAAATTTGAAAAAAATTCCAGTGATTTTTTGCATACATTCGAAGTCAACAAAAGTTTCACTTTATTCAAAAAACGTGTTCGAGTTATTTTTGAAAAAGACCACTATGCAAAAACTATTACAGGTGTAAGGTTTTACTCTTTTTTCCAAACTGGTTACACTTGATTTCCGCCGTTTTTGTTGTAATCTGAGAAAACTTTTTCTGACAACCAATCAAAACGGCGGAAATCAAGTGTAACCAGTTTGGAAAAAGAAGGAAAAACCTTACACCCTGTAAATAACTGACTAGTATATATTGTTTTGACGTGTTACCACATTTAAGACCACATAAGACTTTCATGTTTTCGATAATTATCCTGACATTTGAATAGGAATATGATGATTAATTTTTCCAGTCTTTCTTTTCTACGGAGCAAATTGAGTCAACTACAGCAAGTATATTCAAAGTTCAGTTTTTCATTAGGTTTATGACGCAACAAAGACCAATAAAAGCCCCTTCCTCAAAAACAGTTGGATCTAAAGCGTGAAAAAAGTACTGCTATTGTTTGAATTTTAAAGCGTAATGTATTTTCTTTCAATTTACGAAAAAATAAGAATCAACGTATGTTGGGGTCAGGATTAAAAAGTCTCATTTCGTAACGGATAGGGATTAAATAACAATAAGATCATATCGAATCCACGGGAGTCACAATAAAAACTGGATTGTATCTGAACTTATTTTTTTACTTCATTTTGAAACGAAATGCTTCAAAAATAATTTCGTAATTGTTAAGTGTTTTTAAAACATAAAAATTGATCCGGTGCATTTTAATAATAACTACTTATTAAAGAACAAAACATAATACACGAAAAAAACTTGGATCAATTTTAATCACTACAGAAAATGTAGAGACCATTTACTAGTTTAGAGATAATAAAATAATGCTGTACTCAAGTTTAAGATCAAGAAATGCTAGACAACGGTAATCTGCTGATAGTTGATCAACTTACGCTTGTCATAACGCCGACTGTGAAAACTGTATTATACTGTTTTAGGGCACTTTCACACAGCACCGTAGAAGTCTGCTCATCAAAACCCTCGCACTCTTCTTGACCAAAGATTCCTTCATCTTTCATTATATATTCAATAAATGGAAATCCAAAACATATTCCGGAGAAACAAATCATCTCGATAGTCCCCAAAAATAATGAAACATAATTTCCTAAAAAATGCGTTAAAGAGCTGAAATTTCAAAAATGTTCTATTTATAGTTTTCTAATCTCTATAAGAATAATATTAAAAAGAGGAAATAATGACGAAAATTCAAAAATGATCCAAAATGGTTGATTCTCAATTTAATATAAACGGAAAAGTGGCTTTTGATTGCTGATATTCAGAAACGTGAAAACTTTTTGAAAATTCACTATGAGGACAGAGTTGTAATAAAGAAAGTTTGAACCTTGAAACATGGTTATATATATAAAAAAAAAGTTTGGACTGTTTGCAGAAAAAATAAGAAAATAACGACCAATCAGGAGTCTCAAAATAGCCCATAATGGATCCTGTCCTTATATAATTATTTCACTCAAAAAGGAAAGGTTTTTCATAGTTCGTAGATTATTTCCCATTATTCAATTTATTATTTGCACATCATCGGCACGTCACCTCCAGTTTAAGCATTATATTTGTATCATACTATTTCAGACAAAAAACGGTCCGACAGCCTGAAAAATCTGTTCTAAAATCGAATCTTCAAATAAATTAAAAATTATTTCAGAAATTCTAAAATTGAACGCCTATTTTTCGTGCATATTTAATTTGAATTAAATTGATAAGCGACCAAGGAGAGTCCTCTATAACGAAGAGTCCATTTAAAAAACTCACACCTATAATATTTTTTTTCATTTGTTAAATTTCTCAGAATGAAGATGTTCTAGACGAGAATTCTTGAAGACTTAATTATTTGAAAGGCAAATATGATATTTGAAATATCATTATTTGACTGAAAAGAACTTTTGATAGGCTTGTCTGGTGAGCAAACTTTACAGTTAATTTAACGATAAAAACTATTTGCTACAAACTAGCAAACAAGTTCCTTTATATATAACATATAAAAGGAACTTCCAGAAAACATAATATTTTGCAATCGTTACTTTATATAGGGTAATCTTTACTTTATGTTATGTAATCATTGGTTAACATATGTGCAAGGTTATCAGAATCCTAGAATGATTATACACACATCTAAACTAAGAGCTTTTATCATCATTTTAAAACTAAACAGCTAACTTTTCCGGAAAAAATTCCTGACGGCAAAAATTTGTCCTAACTCACGACGAAAAACTTCGAGAACATCATAGTCAATTTCTTATACACAATTTGACATTTAAATATCATTGGATTTTCAAGACTCCCAATTTTTTTCACTGTGATATCATAGAACTTCATGTTATGAATAAAATCCAACATTAATATAGCAAAATTTGAATTATCATTATTTTTCTTCTGATGACTAGACAGTCACAATACACTTTCTTTAGGCTTAGATTTTGTCTGTCTGTTCACCGGAAGATAAAAAAGTAACGATTAAAAAAACTCAGGCTGTAGATTAAAAATAATTAGTTTCACATTAAAAATTTCACTTATAAATAGACTGATTCTTACGCAACATACATATTTTGCTGTCATCTCTCGGATCAGTAAAATCCTAATGCTACTATAATAACTGAACCACGCCTTTTAATTTGGTGCTATTTTATAACATGTCAAACATAACATCATAACTAGTATTTATTAACTGTTATATTTTTGACATGATAGAAATGGCAAAACTACAATGTCACCATATCCCTTTATCACACTTTTGTACATATCCCGGTCCTACTACTTAAAAACACACCACGTTTGCTTATCAGGGCCGGGATATTAACATTAGTGTGTTAAAAGGATATATCATTTTCAACGCTGAACTAAAGTCACAAAACTCAAGCATTTAATACTTACTTGATGAGGGGATCGGATCAACTGAAAAAAGTGATAAAAAACTTATTTTTTTTTTCATTCGCCGAGATTGTCTGATAAAATAAGAATAAAAAATCAAAGAATTTTCAGAATATAGATAGTTTTGCTCCATAGCATCCTCAATAATTTGCGTTAATTTTCATAAATTTATTTTGAAATTTAAACATTCGATTCGTTAAGTGCAACTCATAACTTGATATGACAATCTTTAGATTTAAAATGTTGAATAGTCATCCTAAAATTAAAGGAATAAAATCGTGAATTCGAAAACAAAATTTTTTGTTTGTTATTGAGGCACTTCTAGATAAAAAATGTATCGTATTTTCATACCTTATATTGAATAAAAAGTCTTTTTAATTACTGTGAAAAAGAGACGAATGTTTCATTTTAAAACTCATAATAAGTCTAAATACATCAAACTTTTATTTCAACTACAATCTTCTTTCATCAAAGAATCTTATATGAGAATGTCTTTGAAAGCAAAAATTCACAGTCATCCCCTGTATTTAACGAAATAAACAGAAAAAATAACGGTGAAAATTACAGTGTGACATGAAATTATGGTTTAACTAGTTTTTTCTTCATGGATCAGAGTTTTATTTTTCTGGAAATGCACTCAACCATATTAACACAACAAACCTTAAGAAGATATTCTCTCTATTCATGAAAAAATTCATGAACACAAACTACTGTTATTAGTAACGAAGAATTGTTCTGAAGCTAAATGTTCCACAAAATCCCTGAAAACTTATAATTTATAAATAATAAACAACTATTAAATTTTTTCAAAAATCATTGAAAGCATAATTTTTCTTGAATTTCAAAAGAAACTTAACACAAAACCAATACAATTTACAAAAATATATGTTCCGAAATAAAACTGTTCTAAAATTGGTGACAAAATTTTCTGACAAAATTTCTGAAAAAAAAACTCAAATTACCCGAAAACAATGTTCAGAAATGAACAACCTTTCAAATTGTATACAAAAATATAAGCAAAAATGAATTATTCCTAAAACTTTCTAAAAATGTTATCTCTTTTCATTATTCGAAAATTGTCAGAAAAAAAAGGAAAAAATCAAATTATAACAATTGTCAGAAGTTTTAACCCAAATATCCTAGATGTTTGGTGAGAAACTCTTTGATTGTCGCAGAATGTCAAAAATTTTGTAGCAAAATTTTTATTATTAAAAAAAAGGTAATTTGAAAAAGATCATCAATTTATTCTTCAACTCTTATTTTCGAGAAAAAAAGTCTAACTTGCATAAAAAGTATTTTTGTATTGTGTACAACCAATTTTACAATGAAAATTCAAACGCCTTTGCTGCTCATTTTTCCCAATTATTTTTGTTAATTAAAAAAAAAATTTGCTCATTAACTTTCCGGTTTTGATTACACCTAATCTGTGAATCAATAATAACAAATAACCATAATAATATCAAATAATCCTAAATTATCAATCATACTACCGTAATACATATAACAAATTGGTCGACCATTTATAAATTCTTAAAAACGTTAAAGTTTTACTCAACAATAAACATTTTGCACAATATTCCCTTCATAGAAAAACTAAATCTTTTCAGATGTTTTATACCTTTACAAGGGCTCTACTGTTATAGAGGCAAATGTCTGGTATTTTAAATTCCAGTATATCTGAATAAATCAACCTTTTATTTCAACCACAGTAAAAGTTATAATAAATAGGTATGTTATTTGGAGAAACTGGTTGGCGATCAGTGTCATACAGAATTATCTCACATAAGAATGTCTATGACAGCAAACATTCACAATGCGGTGTTAAAACCTTCAAAATTGTCTTTCTCGCGATTGACTCAATTTACCGATGATACAAATTCTCAGGAAGACGAAAACATCACGAGATTAACTCGAGTAACCCACGATTTTAAGTTAATAAAATGCCTATCTTTTGCTATGAAAAGTACGTGCGCGAAAATAAGCAATACAAGGTAAATGCAAATTAACGAAATATTTCATCATTTGATTTTGCATTAAAAAAGGTTGATTTATGGTATACTAATAGATCCAAACTTTGTATTTTTCATAGAAAAAGTTAAGAGAAAACATTTACGACCAAAACTGTATACTTCAAAACTTTTTCTATTCCTCAGACACCAAAATATTTAAAAAATGTAGCCATTTCTTAACTTATCAAAAATTTGGTATATAAATCTGGAAATCAACCGAGGACCCTTAAATCACGACATTTGCTGAGTCAAAAAAATTATTCTGCGTTCATACGAGTCTCTCGCCTCGGGGCTGGATTGATATAGCTGATTTTGCTACAATTTTGTGAAAAATAGATATGGTTTAATTGCATTATGATTCGAGGGAGTGGTCGCGATTTTCACCAAATTTCTAATAAGCAAAAATTTTGATCGGGAAATTTGTCTTTAAAATCAGTTTCAATATCCCCTTTTCACACTTTTGTGAATATCCCGGCCCTACTACTTAAAAACACACTACGTTTCCTAACCAGGGCCGGGATAGTCACAAAAGTGTGAATAGGGGATATGATTGAATTATTAGAAAATTCAGAATTAAAGGTACCAATTCAGAGATTTGAACCGTATTCTTTGCGAAAAACTCATTCTCAAAACAACAATTGAAAGATTGATGACGGCCCCACTTTTTCGATTTGCTGATTTCACTCGGCCATTAGTGTTAATAACTGAGTCAGTTAAACTGACGCGTTTCAATTTTGTTGTGAACCAGTTCTGATGCAAACAGACTGCGACGGAGTACAGTCAGTGAAATATATTTGTGTTGCATTTTCAAAGATTTTAACACCCACTCAACAACGTTGGAGCACAATAATTCTCGGAAATTTGAGGAAAAATTCAAAATTAGCCAGGGCTTGTCATCACATTTAATTATAAATTTTGCATACAAGGAGTAAGCTCTTTACTGATATTCTCAAATATGATTTTTGACCATTAGACGCATTAGTTTAAGAAATGGCTCTGGACGATTTCCGTAGTCATAAATGACACGTGCTTTTAACTGCGTTCCCGAAGATTAACTCAATATTATTTGGTGATCGCAGGTTTAATCATTTGATGCCAAACGTAGTGGTAAAGCAAAATCTGTAGAGTTTTTCTCGATATTTAGAAAAACTATTCGATTATTTGCCAGATTTCCTGAAAATTATCAAGAAACAGCGACGCTGTTACAGCATAATTATCGACGACCACTCCCTTAGAAGCTGCGTGTAACACTGTTGCAACACTGTTATTGGTGTATGATTAACGGTTAATATTTTGCATACACTTTTAGGACACGTGGACTTTATTACCAAAATAAATATCACACGATTGTTTTTTTCTTATTTGAATGCGAAAACATTAATACTGAGAATTTTTTGAAAAAATGTTTGTATGAATTTCTCCGTCACCTTGTTTGGAATTAAAAATTAACATTCGAGGTTCAGAAGACCGCTTGACAAAACGGAAAATGCTTCAAGCATCAAAAGATAATTTCAAAGTGAGCTATTCTTAAATGATCGGGCCATGGTAAGAGATTTCTGAAGAATAATTTCGAAACTACCGCGTGAGTCAGACTCACGCGGTTGAATAATAAGAAATATTTTCAAAATACTTTCGTTATTTCAGGCGGAAATGCCGGAAAATACTTAAGCGGGTGGCATAAACCCGGCAGATTGAAGTCTATATAACTCACGAAAGTAATTAATTAGTTTATTTTTTTGTGCTTATTTTCGTTAGCTCAACCAGAATATTTATGATCCAGCTCATTAAAATAATTTTTTACCTATTTCAGGAAAGATTTGAGCTCAAGTTTTCATCTTTGAAAATAGAAAAATTTGAAAAAAAATCAAAGCATTATGAAAATTTTCAGCATTTTTTGACCAAACTTTTTTCTGTTTTAATAACTGAAATCTGTGGGTAAAAACCAAAAATAAAGTCACTTTTACTTTTTTCATAGATGCCTTCATATTTTCTGACCGCTGTTTGAAAAATCATAAAATTTTTCATTTTTTATCGACTTTTTTAGAAAAATTATAAAAATTTTCCCCAAATCAAGTCAAAAAATTTTTTATTGGTGGTTTTTGAAACTCTTCATAAAAAATCATGCAGAATCATATATTAAATGTTCTGGTATCTATTAAATTGCCGTATGTCAACTAATCGATAGGTCGCGCGTTTATCATTTTGAAACTGTTAATGAAATTTTTATCACTTGACTGTGCACTCGATAAGTGCCATTCGGCACTGAATCTTTAAAAAATTTATGGTTGTAAAAAATTCCCAATAAAATGGTGGGTGTAAAAAGCGCCATTATTTAAACGTCAGGATATTTTTTAATATAAAAACGCAATGAAAGGTCAATTTTTGTCTCAAAAAAAGCTGTTTTTCTCTACTTTTAGCCAATTTTTACCCTTTTTCATGAAAAAAAAATTTGATATTTAAGAAATTTTCGACTTTGCAAAGTAATTAGGGAACTTATCAGCGGAGTACACCCGACAATGTCTGAAGTTTATTAATATAGTATTTAAAAAAATTGTATAGTCGGTTAAGGGGGTTCTTCATGTCAATTTGCATGCACAAATAAAGTTTCTTTTTTTTGATAAATTTAATATACAATTATCATGTATGGGTAAATCGGGTCTTACAAATCTATTATGACTTATAAAAAATCATTATTCCGACGTTAAAGTCTATTTTTTGAGTTTCATCCAAAATTCGGATATTGAAGAAATATTTATAAAAATATCATAAAAATGACAAAAATGAATTCTCCGTGAAAAACTGATATGAAAAAGTGTATTTAAAAGCGTGCATCCCCTCTATTAAAGAAAAATCGGCCTTTTATTATTTGTCATGTAATTAACACGCTACTTTTTATAATACAGCAGTGCGCGCAGTATTTTTGATAAAAAGGAATGAACACAAATTGACACAAATTCCATACCGTCGTTTGTAAGCATTGTTCTCGCTTAATATTTTCGCTGTAATTAAAATCATTTTTAATTAAAGAGAGATTTTGGACTATTTACGAAAATCTTTTTTTTGTAGCTTTTTTTATTTTTACGAATCACCTGAACGTAAACTAATTATCTCTTAACCGTCGTTTGGTCGACTGTTATGTTTCCTTTTTATTTTGAAAGTTTCAACTAATTCGTGTATTACCTGCTCGAGTTTTTGACTGCTGGGCAAAAATTGTGCATTTTTAAAACTCGTTTTCGTAATACGATTTACGAATTTGTTACTAATTAGGAAATTTTCTTGGGTTTATAAAAATTATGAAAAGTGTTTACAGAACAATATATTTTTTTCATTTTTATGTTTTATCATTTTAATCACAAGTTACAGACTGTCGAAAAGTGGTTACAAATACCCAGCAATAACAGCAATTTACATTCAGAACCGCCTTAAGTTGTAAATTGATGCACAGTGAAAAGTTTTCTTTTGTATTTGAAACTAAAGTTAGTTATGTTTAGAAAATAAAAATGTAAACTTTTGAAACAATGAACACTTTTATTGAAGATAAAAATTAAAAAATAAATTTCCACATTTTTTTTCCATATATTTCTCTGAAAAAATGTACCAATCTGCGGGACTTATGCCACTCCCTTAAAAGATTTTAGAATTACTTGGAAACGTTTTAAGAATCAGTTGTCAATGTTAAATTTCGGTATGTTCCATTAAAAAAACTAAACATTAATTAGGTACAAGTTTTGATATTCACAATTTAATTATATTTTTTGTAAAAACTCTTCAAGTTTTGAGGAGAATTTGAAACCGAGCAAGAATTTCAAGAGAAATCAATGAAAAGCTTGAATCCTTGTGCTGAAGTTTGAAAATAAAGATTTTCAATTACTTACTAAAAATTATCTTCAAGATGGGTAAAAACGTAAAGGTTTTTGTTACGTTAGAGAATTTTCAAGTTGAAATGAGAAAAAATTGAGCTAAAAAGTTTCTCACGACTCCGAGTCACGAGCCTTTCAGCATTTTCAATCTTTCTACTTATCCTGATTATAATTTGAAATCGATGAAACAATAACTCGAAAAATAAACTTTATTCTTTCGAATAAGCCTGGAACACGATTTACTCAATTTTCAGCTCGGAAGTTACTGTTATTTACGATTTTATTTATGAAATTGAGTCTCAGGAATTGCTTCTGACTATCATGACATTTTTAAAATTGGATTAAGTCTGACTTTACCTATATATTTTGATCGCATCTCTCAGATAAGTAAATGAAGAACTCTGCCTGTGAATCAGTGTAACTCCCTTTGGTTCTAAAACCCCGCGTCAAGTCTACACCGCCTGCGATTTTTTTTCGTCCATTATCACCAGTGACCTTGTAGAAAGAGGGTGCCATCAACTCCGCACTAATAAACTTTAACTTGTGATGAAAAATATTCGATATACGTGACACAGTATCACTGACACTATTTCGGGCGGGTTACATGTCAAACAGGATTTTAATACTAAAAAACGCTTTAACTCATGGAGGCAAAACAACTTTCTGACGCTGAATCAGCACATCCCAAGCAAAGTATTAAATGGAGACTAAATAAAAATAAACAACGCAGAAAACAACTTGATTTCCTGGGAAAGCTGAGTTTGAATTATATTTTCCCGAGCTGAAACATATAATTAAAGTTTAAATATATAATCTTGACAAATTATGAATCAGGTATGAACAAAATCTTATAGTGGTTTCTGATAAGACATATCCGTATTTAAAAATGGGTCAAACAGGGCTTTTTGGACAATATTTGAAATCGCCAATTTGTAGAACTAGCCGTGAAGTTTTAAAAAACATACGACAATTTTGTTTTGTGAAGATATACTACTTGATACGAAACCGTTACGAGGCCAGCTTTTTTCAAAATGGAAAAGCTGTCTTCCTAGATTCTATTTTAAAATGAACCTTAATTTTGTACATGAACTGTGAAATAAGTACACAAAGCTTCTAAGAAGTTTTTTTTTCAAAAACTGCTATTATTTTTCCGGAATATGCAAAAAAACATTGTTTTAGGACATTATTGATCAAAAACCTAACTTCTTCTAAGTTAAATTTCAATGTTCGACCAAATATTTTAAACCGCATCGACCTCAAAGACAAAATATGAATTTTTTAAGGACACGTGTGAAAATTACCAAAATAAGTGTGCCAGCTAGTTGGTTCACGTCAAGCCAAAATTTTGAAGTTACAGTGTTTAAATTCAATCAAACGTTATTTTCCACTGATTTTGTAAAAAATACTAAAAAAAAGTAATAAATTTCGAAATAATCTTTGTTGTTATTTGTTTTCAAAACATAAAAAATTGATTTGATGCATTCCAGGACATACTCACTGCAGAAAATTTAGGAACCACCATACCCTTATGGTAGTTAACAGCTGTGGTAGTTGACAGTTACGTGGTGTTCGAAGACATGCCGAAACAGTTTTCTTCATTCAATCTGCAAGTGAATAAAACTCGAAAAAAAATTAAATTTATTTTTCTCACCTATCGACGATAGGCTATCAGCTGGAAAGTAGTGGGAGGAGCAAAACACCAAAGTAGAGCTTTTGAATTGATAATATGGTCTCAAAATGACCATTTGTGAGCAGAGCGTAGTATAAAATTGTATACAGAAAACTTTTATCGGAATCTAATAATCAAATCGACCTACATTTTCTACCTTCAATCATGAATGTTTGGAATGTTCTTAAGACATTCCACTCTCAGACATTTCACCTCCAACCCGTGATTCCACGGTTGTTATCCAACAATATTTTCTAGGGGGTAGTTAATATACGGACATTATTTAACGATTATTATCAAACGATAGTTAATATACGGTTGTTATTAAAAAGTGTATATTTTACCGAAGTTATTTCACGATATGTTCAATACGGTAGTTTCTTTCAAATAGCACTATTGTTACCTCACTTCCGTATAGTTACGTTTTTTCGAAAATTTCATGTTGATGCACTCTAAAAAGCCCCTCAAATTAAGCATTTTGAAAGCGCTGAATATTTGAAATAAGTTGTTTTTTAAATGTGTGCCAAGACGACAATTCAGTCTTGGTCTATAAAATAACGGCCTTAAAGTGAAAACGGAAAGAAAAGCGGGGATTCCAACGATTTTAAGGCCACCACTAGGTCTATAAGATAAATTTTAACTTGAAATAACAAGGCAAAAGAAGTTTTTTAGGCATTCTACAGTATAATTTATACTGTAACAACCAAGAAAAAAATTTGGAAAAACAATAAGCTTCAACAGTTTCAATTAGGAACTATTTAAATTTATTTTTGTAAAACTAAGGCAATAAAATTAACGCTGAAGTTATAACTAAAACTAAAATTTTTGATAAAATATTTGATTATTTTTTCTAGAATTTTTTTTTGAATTTTTAGACTTATTTTTAGAACTTCCAATATACAATTTCAAAATTATGTATAAAAAAACGAACACATTTTATCGAAATAATTAAAGTAATTAGGAAATACCTATAAGGTATATAATCCAAAATTTCAGTTCTAGTTATTTTCAGCACAAAACGTTAATTTTGTTGGCTAATTTTTTAAATATTTTCAATTCGTTGCAGTTTTTCGACATATATTATTTAATTAATAATGTTCAAATTGTGATTCTTAATAAATGAAATAAAAAATTCTGGAACCACCCAGAAAAATGTTAAGTTCATTTTTGATTAAAGTTTGATATGTTACTACTATTGTAGAACCGCGTAACTCTATGTTATTTCTTTTTCATTAATAAACTGTCGTAAAATATCTCATTTTTTTTAGCATGAACTTAAAGTCTTTCCCAGAAGACCAATGTGAACTTTTTGGAGATCATTTTTTCAGAGAACAGATTAACTTTGGTCGAATGACAGATTTATATATGATATATATTTTCCCAACCTAAGTCCATCTCAAAAATGGGTACATGTATCTTTATAGCGCGTGTTCGAATCCAAGGTTGTCTTAGTGATTGTCTTGAGAATAATTATAGGCAAGCGTGCGTGATATTGGGACCGCCAAAGTTGATCGGTGTGAAATCACTTAAGGGGGTTCTATAGGCAAAATGAACTTTTTGAATTGCTTATTTCTCTCGACATAGACATAGAAAGTGAATAAAAGATTCTGATAAGTTAGTTCGT
>SCLH01000753.1:24375-81927 GCA_004367855.1 Oikopleura vanhoeffeni | reverse complement strand
AAAAAAAGCCTTTCAAAAGGCTCTATGCCTCGGAGGGTTAAGAAATATTGTCAGAAAAACAATCAAAAGAAAAGGACGAAAATTATGAACAAAAATCAATTTCCTCCGAGGTAAAATTTCAGAATGCAGTATAAATTTGAGAAAAAACGGAGAAATATGTTTCGGGTTTTTTTGGCGAAAGCATAATTTTAAAATTTTTTGTTCAATTCTAAAAAATCGCTTTGTCTGGTCGAAAATTGGGTTTCAATGTTTTTCATACAAAATATACGGTATATTATATACCTCAAAAAATGAAAATTTCGAACTTTTTTTTGATTATTTTTTTAATATGTTTATGCTTTCTGAGTGNCCCTAGCAATGTCGTGCTATTTGTACACCCCAAAGTACCCTAAAAAGAGTACGACCGCTTAAGTTAACGACTACCCCCTTAAGTCGTTTTTTAGGTAGGACAATTGTGATGTCGACTGGGAGAACTAGACAAGATATCTATAGCGACAAATGGTTTTCTGCATGTGAAACCTTGGAAAAAATATATGGTAGAAATTTTTTTTGGCTTCCTAGGTTGCTCACGTGACCGGAAAAAATGGAAAATTTTCACCACTACAAATTCGGTTAACCGAAAGGTATATTTTTTTTAAAGGAAAATCGGACATTCGGCATCATAGCGAGGAAACCAAATGATGTTTCAACAAACTTTTTTTTCCAAGGCAACCGGTTTACCGGTAATTGATGTTTTAAACCGACAGTTCAGGGGGTATCGTAAAACAACCCTGTACAACGGCCTTATCGTACAAAGGCCCTTGTCCGAAAAAGGCCGTTCTACGATACCCCCACAGTTCAGGTGTTCGAATCTCAGTAGGCCCATTTTTTTCTAGTTTTATCGAATTGTATGTATTCATGATAATAATCGGTCTCTATGTGGTAATGGATTAACAGAAACGGTGAACGAAGACAGTTTTCTAGTGATTTACTTGAAAAAATATTTTTCGAAAATTCCTTTGTTTTGCCTCAGAAAAACTGGTAATTTCAAAGGTCAATTACCGGTTGACCTGATAAAAAACAAAAAAATTCCAATGTCACAAATTTAGTTGGCTACACGTTGCAAAAAAACGTTTCTTGATACATCATATGTAGGGTTTAGGCCACTGGGATTCGAATCTCGCAAAAGTTGTTCAATTTTTGGCTCCAGGGATGATTCATATGGTTGCCTTGCTATGATCCCGAATGTCCGATGTTCCTTTAAAAAAAAAAGATACCTTAAGATTCAGATGCAAAAAGACGTTTGTCGCTATCTAGTCTGGTTCTCTCAGAACAGATACCCCTTAAAGTGTCCTACCTAAAAAAAGACGACATAAGAAAATTTATAAAAAAAAATTATCATGCAATCGCAAAAAATAACAAATTATTATTAAGTATGATTTATACCTCGGTTTCCATTGGTTCAGCTACTTCTTCCTTAACTTCGACGGCTTCCTCTTTAGCTTTTTTATCTTTCTTTTTCTTCTTCTTTGAAGGAGTTTCGGTCGATTCAGCCTCAGCTTCTACAACTGCTGGAGCTTCGGCTACTACTGGAACTTCCTACGAAAAACAAATGTTAAACAAGCTAAATTTAATACAAGAATAAGATCATATGGGGTTAAATTTTAGTTATCATATAAAATAACTTCTATGAAAAGGGAGCGGGATCGTGGTACCTTTTTAGAAAGATCCAAATTTAGTTTCAGATAAGTCGGAATCGGCACATACGATATTTCTGATATTTTACCGGAAATTATCGATCGTGCATGAAATGAATAGGAAAAGGCAAGAAATAATATCAAAATTTAACACCACCAAGGAATCATATGAATTTATATCCCCTTTTTTAATATCGGGATTGACTTGCTGGAAAACTTGAGTATCGGGTAGATTTTCAAACTTGACAAGTTGCGAATTTGATAAAATATTTAACAATGAAATTTAATAAAAACACAATTTGATGCCAAATCACGCCATGAATTTAACAAACAATTAACATCTAGAAAAAATGTAGTTTTGTATGATAAAAATTGAAATGCTCATCTGAGCATTTTAATGAGTGTTTTAAAAACTCATTTATGACCAGTAAAAATCAGAACACATTTGTTTGTGCTTAAAATCGTTTTTCTGTACCACGAACCTCAAATGATTTTTTTTGTTAACGATTTACTTTCCTTTTGTTTTAGCTTTTTCAGTTTGAAAAATAAAAATTCGTAGAAGACAGATGTATAATTGGTTTAGTTTGTGTATTAGCAGGTTTGGAGAAACGGTTTTTTGCATTGGATATAGCTGACAAAATATTAATCGCTGAAATTTTTTTACGTTTTCTGCGCTCTACCGGTTATCAGCAAAAAACTGGTAATTTTTGAGGTAAAAAAAGTGCTCTTTACTTCACCAGATGGTGCCGGGTGTCAAAAAACATATTACCATAAGTTCCCTCTAGAAAAGTTATCCCTATGGCCATACACAAAATTGTCCTCTGGTACCTACTACGGGTTTTGCTAGACAGGGGGGGGTGACCTAAAAAAAAGCTACCTTATATAATAGAACTAGGCAACGCACCGTGCAAATATTTATAATTCAAACGACACCATTCACATGTAAATTCGCAGAAAATCTAGGACCAAATTAGAGCGCGAAAAAATTGAAAGAAAAAAATTCGTCGGGGATTTTTACCGGTTAAAATGGCGGTCAAAATTTTAAATTGGCGATTTGAGCAGGTGCGCAAGAAATTCCATTATGCACAAATTGTGGCCCGTGAAATTCTACCCAAGATAGGCAAATAAAAGATGGCTGAAACTGAATTAATTTTTTCAAACAAAAAAACATTTTCCGCCCACGCATTTTCGATGGTTAAATTTTTCCATCAAATGACCAAAAATTTTTCTTCAAACTTAATCAAAAATTCTTTATTCTGTCTAAACCCAAATTTGTATTTGGGTTTTTGAGGCACAAATTATATTTGGTTTTTGCTAAATTAAAATAGTATTTTTACAACGTTTCGAATTTATTATTCATCTTCAGGTAATGAGTGAGACACAGAATTACCTGAAGATGAATAATAAATTCGAAACGTTGTAAAAATACTATTTTAATATAGCAAAAACCAAATATAAACCCAAATTTCGATGCGGTCGTGCCGTTTTAAATCGAAATAAATCAATATTTATCTCTTTTTTATCGAGTTTGAAGCCAGAAAATATAGTTTTCTAGAGCGATTTTCTGACCACTAAAGGGCCCAATTTTTTTTATCATTGGGATCATTTTATTTGGTTACGATAACCCCCTGAGCTCAAAGAACACTCATGAAAACTTTTAGTTTGGCCATTGGGCATCCCGGTGCGCACCCTAAATATAACTCATAAATCGCCCCTCGAAAAATACATTTGCATCCTCATATTCGTTTAACTTACGGTAGACTCGGCTTCCTCTGTTGGCTCTTCCTTGGACTTCTTTTTCTTCTTCTTTTTTTTAGGGGTTTCGGTTTCCATTTCTTCGGTAGCCGGCTCTTCAAGCTTTCGTTTGCTACCAACTTTTACCTCCTAAAATAATAATTTTTAGTTACTTTTTTGTGAGAAAAATTCTGTTTTAAAAAGATTTTACTGAAAACGTTTTTTGTTAGAAAAATTCACCAATTTATAATTTTTTTGATCTTGAAGTTTAGATGAATATTTAAGCCTATAATATATTTAAAAGTGACAATTACCTCTTCGGCTTCGTCTTCACCATTAAGTTTTTTGACGGCTGCGATTGCTTCTTTCATAACGTCAACATTTTTACGTGGAACGGCTCCGTCTTCATACATTTTTAGTCGTTCTTCAACTTGTTCCTTTAATTTTTCTCCAAAGACAGTGTTTGGGGTATCAGAAAAGGCATCGATACGGGAGGCGATAGAACACTTGTTAGCCAAAAATCGGGAAATTCGTCCTGAATATTATTGTTAATCGTGTTTTACATATTTTTTTATTTCAAATACTACTTAAAAAATAAAAACAAAAATTTATTTTGGTATGCGCGAACTGGGCGAAATTTCACTTGGATAGTTTTTTTTAGGTCAACCCACCCTAGTCATGACGATTACGGGAAAACCATAGATGATATCGAGAAACGGTTTTTTGTATTCAACTGCCGACTAAAAAAGCTCAATGTGGAAATTTTTTCTTTTTCATCGGACTACCGGTGACTTATTATTAGGGAGCGCACCGGTAAAACTAACGAGAGAACTACAGTAGTTGATACAAATTCTTTGACCTCACGGGGGTTGTTGACTCTGAAAAAAACGATTCCGGGCACAAAAAAAAAGTTTTTGGCCATCTAGTGGTCAGAAATGGACTTTTTAAACGCCCATTTAGAGCACTAACTTCGATTTTTAGCATATAAAACTCCATTTACCTGATTTTTCAGAAGTAGAGCCGATGTCACAAAAAAATTTGCCAACTTTTGAAAATAAAAATTTTTGAAAAAAAAAATTTGTGAAAATTTGTGAAAATAAATTTTCGTCATTTTGAAGGAAAAATTTTTTTTTTGATTTTTTACTTTTATCTGAAAAGGCCGCAAAAAATTTTTTGAAAAAAAATTTTTCCAGCAAAAAATCTGAAAAAAAATACTCAGAAAAAATTTTAAATTTTTTTTGAACAATTTTTCGAAAGAAAAAAATATCGGTGAAATATGATCCAAATTCAAATCTGACTCGACGAGCGTGATGTGGACGACTTTGAGTTTATTTCACCATATACACTAGAATCAAAACACCGAGTATACCCACCCGAGAACCGACATCAGTGCCGAAAGAAACATTTTGTCCCTTTTCCTTCAAAATATCATCGAGTCTTATTTTCAGAGAATTTCTTTTGAAGCCCGATGCTTTTCGAGAACCAAATAGAATCTTGGTTGTATGGAAAATTCTTCCAGCCAGATCGATATTCTTTTCGAAATAAGTTTCGCAATTTGAGACTTAAAGTTTGAGTACTATTTTGATTATCTATGAAGATTAAAACTCCGTTCACAATATATAGGTGAAAAATAATTAAAAAATATGTAAGGAGTGAAAACTCCGTTAAAATGATAGGGAGTGAAAACTTCTTTACAAACATCAGGAGTGAAAACTCCGTTCGTTAAAATTTGGATGAGGTACCTGTGTGCATCGAGCAAGGAATTTTACCAATTGGTCTACCAAGTTCTTCCTCAAAAAGTCGATTCGCTTTTTCTTGAGTGCGATCTCTGTCAGTAATCAAATCCGTTATCTTTTCCCGAATTTGATCATTATAAAACGATTCATCAACAGCTTCTAACATAGAAGAACAAATGCCTTCAGCACATTTATCAAAAGTTTGCTTGTATCCCAAGACATGCCACTCATTTTTTTCGTTATAAAATGATACAGTTTGGACGGCTTTCGAATTCAGAGTAGTTGTTCCGTCAGTGGCCAGTACTAAACGAGTTGACTTCGAAACAAAATCATTNACCTTAATAAAATTTCTCCTTTGAGCTTTTTTAGTTGGCAGTTGAATGCAAAAAAACGTAATCGGCATGACCAGGGTGGGTTGACCTAAAAAACTCCCTGGGGAAAACGAAAAAATCGGGAGTAGAATTTTAAAATACCGGTAGTTACTTTTAAATGCCGTTAAAACCAGGCGTCAACTCCCCTTATTTTGAATATCGTTTTCGATATAATTTAAATATCTCGGTTGAATTTTTTCTTCAAAACAACCGAATTTGTAATGAAATATAGCAACTTCATTTTGTGGGAACCGCCATTTTTAGGAAAAAACAAGGGACAATATTTTTTCGGGTTCTGTAATAAACGCCCTCGAACGAAACTTTAAAAAATCAAAATTACAACTGTTTACTTAAGAAATACAGCATGACGCGTCACTGCTTAAATTTTTGAAAATAATTTTGACTTCTTATTTTGAAGAGTAATAAATCAAGCTAAAAATGTTTGAAATTTAAATATGTAATTTTGAAACTCACCCTTATTTTTAGCAGTAGCTCTTCCGATGAAAGTAGAGTGGAACAAAAGACCATACTTTGGAGTATTTCCTTTTGTCTTCAAAGCTCTGAAGAGTGCTTTTTCTGCTCCCAAAATCTGGACGGTAGAAGCTGGATACTTGGCCAATTTTGTCAAAGAACCGGCATGAGAAATTAACCTAGCACCGACAACATCACCAATGAGTGCGGCTAAAGAAGGCGCAACATTCGACATTTTATCAGATAAATATTGTTGAAGATTTTTTCTATAATCTGCAAGTTTCATAACTTTATTAGCAAACATGATAATGTTGACTAAATTAGGGTAGGAAATGCATTTTATTGGCGGCGGTATTTTGCCATGGAATTTTGTTTAAAATTGCTTAAAAAACAAATTCACTATTTTTTGCGAATAAAATAAGTAATAGAAAGTCGGTCGGAAAATTTTTTTTCATCTTTCAAAACCGTTTTTAGAACTGTTGCAACTTTATTTTACTATTTTTACTAATATTTTTATACTCTTTAATATTCCAAACTTATAAGTTTACTTTTTTGTAAATATGCTCGAAGAAAATTTTCAAATTTTTTTCATCTAGCAAAATTAGATCAGTTTTTAAGGTCGTACGAATTTATAAAAAAAAAATAAGAACATATTCGAGATAACTTCGAAAACCGCATTTCGCACCCTAAACTAAATCAAATTCTGAAATATCCATTCCCATTGAACTTCTTGCAACGTCACAAATGGCCTGGGATTTTGAAGTGTCCATCACGATTTTTTCTAATTCCTCCATTAATTCGTCGGAAGGAGTAGTTAAAGATCCTCGCATTCTGATGGTTTTGACAAGCTGACAGTATTGATAATTATCAGTTACCAAACGGACCATTTCTGGGAAGTGATATCCATACCATTCACGAACTCTCATAGCAAAAGTATTAATATCTATGGAATGGATCTACATTTTTTATCGAAAAAATAGTAAAAATTCAATCAGTTTAAATCTGCTTTAGTTTTTTGCATTCAACTGCCAACTAAAAAGCTCAATGGAGAAATTTTATTAAGTTGATTTGACCATCGCGGTTCACCGATATAGAACCGGATATAAACCATTTTTTGGTAAGGTTCGAATCTCGTCGGGCCAATTATTTTTTTCAAATCAAGCCGGAAAAGATTTATTTTTATGTTTGTTTCGTTCGGTATATCACGATTATCCACACCTTAACGTGCTTGAGACAATATTTTGATGAAATTCCTGAACGTAAATAAAACGAGATCTAATTTTTTTCAAATTTATACTGAAAATTGCTTAATAATCAATAATAATAGATCTCCGGTTCACCGGTGAACCCGGTAGCCGATAAAATCAGAAAAAAATTCTCGCATTGAGCTTTGTTTAGTTGGCAGTTGAAGCAAAAAACCGTTTCTCGATATCACCTATGGTTATTCCCGTAAATGTCCCATAGACTAGGGTAGGTGTAACTAAACACTAAAAATTACCTAAGGTGAGCTTTTTTTCTAACTCCACCGCACACCTGCGTCAGTCAGTTGTCTTGAGAGACCTAACAAGATATCCGAACAAACGGTATTTTTGATCCATGTTTAACCAATTAAAATTTGTGGCGACCAAAAACTTTCGGTTGTTTTTCTGGTCAACCGGGTAAATGAATGTTCAAACGCGGAAGTCTATAGTTTGAATCTCAGTCCAGCTCATTTTTTTTTGTTTATTTCAATCGACAATATACGTATTGATTGATAATAAATATCGTTAATAGGTGGAAATTGATTAACAAATACGTGCAAAAAACAACATTTAAATTAAATGTTATTTATAAAAAAAAATATTTTTTGAAACATTCTCCTTATTAGCTAGAAAAACAGGTGTGTTTTCAAGGGTTGATTACCGGACACCACCAGTTTGAAGGAGAGAAAGAAAAAAGTTTTGGTCGCCGCAAAATTTACTCTGGTTACATAGTGAACAAAAACTAGTTTGTTGATATCATGGTATGGTCCTTTCGAGAAAAATATGACTGAGTAGGGTGGGTTGAGTTAAAAAAATATAGCTACGCTAAGACGGGAATGTTTTTAATGTTATTTAGGTAGCGCTTTTTTTAAGTAACCACAGGACATTCGGCATCATAGCGCGGAAGACCAATTATGTACAAGCAAACGCGTTTTTTGCCAACGTGTAGCCAAACTAAAATTGTCTGAGATTGGAGAACTTTTTGTTTTTGTTTCCAGTCAACCGGTTCACCGGTCCAGTAAGACCAATTTTTTTGTCTAAATTTTATCGATGTATGTATTTGTAATACTTGGTAGCGTTTTTTTTTAAAGTGACCAACCTCCCTGTAGACCAAGACGGTAAGAGATAATCGGAAACGTTTTTGTATCCGATAATCTAAGAAAGAATTTTAGCGGAAGAGAAAATATTTTGTTCGGATTTTTTGACNATGGATTAATAGAAACGGTAAAAAAACAAACAGTTTTCTAGTGATTTACTTGAAAAAAAATATCTTTCGAAAATTCCTATGTTTTGCCTCAGAAAAACTGGTAATTTCAAAGGTCGATTACCAGTAAACCGGTTGACTTTGAAAAAAACTAAAAGTTACCAATATCAGAAATTTAGTTGGCTACACGTTGCAAAAAACCGTTTGCTGATACATAATATGGTTTCCGCGCTATGATGCCGAATGTCCGTGGTTACTTTAAAAAAAGCTACCTTATAATTAACTGAAAAACGCATCGATATCTGTCGAAAAAGAAAAAACATTAACAGTATGTCTGAAAAAAAAATGCGAAAAAAACGAATAATTCATATTACTGAGAATCGTCTTGAATTCTCCCGGTCCGTCCTCAAATTTTCCCGCGAAGAAATAAGACATACTGTAAACTTCACTCTTGTTTTCCACCAAAATTTTTAACCCAAGCAATGTCAGAATTGCCGGTTTAGGTATGAGCGCATAATGCGCAAGCAGCTTCTTAAGAAATATTTTTGACTACGCATTTTTTTTGTTCTCAGTTAGGTAACTTTTTTTCTAGAACACCACACCAGTTTTGTCGCTGCCATTTGAGAAGGGAACAAGATATTCGCAAACGGATTTCTGCATACAATAGGCTAAAAATACCGCTCAGACCAAAATTTTTTAATCTTAACCGGATGTCCGGTTACACCAGAAATTGACCGGTAAAAATTTAAAAAGACGATTAAAAAATTGGCTTCAAAGGATGTGTCGTGTTCTCAGAATTTTTTTTACTTTTACCGGTCAATTTCCGGCATAACCGGACATCCGGTGAAAAATAAAATGGTCTTACAGTTTATTATTGGCTGTTGGATGCAGAAATCCGTTGGCGAATGTCTTGTTCCGTAAAATAATATCTAACCATTTTTTAATATCCGAATTGTTCAAAATATTTTTTTGGTCTCTGAATCGTTTTTCGGGTTTACTTTGGTATGTAGAGTTACGCATTCGAACCCAGAATATTATAGCATTTTGAAATAAAGTTAACGATTTGTTTTTGCTCAAGTAATTTACGCTTTAAATAGTATTTGGCTAGAGTAATTTTTAACAAAAATTTTCGATTCCAAGAAAAATTTTCTTAAAATTCGAATCCAGTTCCTTTATCTAGCTGATCAATAAGAGCAATAGCTTGAATGACCATATTATCCATTCGATTAACGTTGAACTTAACCTTTGTTCGTGAATAACTGTGACCTAAACCGAGCTGGGCCATGCCTTCCTTTGGCCGCTCAAGTTGCTTGATAATCTGGTGAACATGGAATCGAACTCCACGGCAGATTTCGAGAACGATTTCACCGCCGGCGACGGGCATTTCGAGCTCGTCTTTCACCACTTGGATGAGACGGTTATCATTGATACCGATGGTTTGGCCTTTTGGAACCTGATCGGTCAAAAATGCCTTGAGGTCCTCGTGCAATAGACCTAAAAATTATCAGTTAGGGTATATTTATAACGAACCATATTACAGTCCTCGCTCTCAAGTTTTTTGAGGTGTTTTGAACTTCTGCTTATATTTATGAGAGCCTCGAATTAAACAGCACGCTGATAACGCCTGAAATTTGGCTTTTTAAATTAAAAATACCAGTATATAAACAAATCATATAAACAATGTCATTTTTAATATATCAAATATGCAAAAAAAGCTTTAAAATGTAATTAATTTAAATTTACCTTCAGATACGGCGTTCATGTTATCTAAAGCATTTGCAGCAGATGTAAATGGCTTGAATGACTTCAATTTGACCTGCTGAGAAAATTGTGCCCAGTCAGAGATGTCAATTTCATTGATATCATCCGTTTGCTCACAATGAGTTAGGATGTAACCAGATGCATGCTCAAATAGGACATACATAGTCTAATTTCGATCAGTTCTAAAAAATTAAAATATTTTTAAATTTTTTAATGTAGATTTTTTTTCTTTTTACATAAAAACTGGAGGAAGAAAGGGAACGGTTGGAAAAGATAAAGGGTTTTTGTTGGTCAACTGACAATTTTTGAACTAAGTTTTTGACATTTTATGTCAAAATCAATTTTACTGATACCCCGCCCGCGCAAACTAGAAATGTCGAAAATTCTAAATAATCCAGATTTGCAAGAAACGCCAAGCCAAGATGATCGGCATCCGAAAGAGGGATTCCATCGCAAACAAGAGGAGCCAATTATAGTCGCAGATTCTAAAATAAAAATTTAGCAAAATAAATAAGAGGATACACGAGCTCAACACATTTTCACGTACGTGACTTGTCTTTTTGTGATCCGCTCAAATCCTACAAAAAGAGAAGTCAAACTGCAGTATCAATTATACTGCAGTTTGACTTCTTTTTTTATAGGATTTGAGCGGATCACAAAAAGACACGTGACGTACGTGAAAATCCTAGGATAACTAGACAATTTTGAAAAACTTGGTACTAAGATACGACACATAAACTTTTTTTGAAATTGGAAAACAAAAAATTTATTGAAAAACCGAGAAACTGTAATTTGACTTGCTCATATATTTCATATGAATAGATAGTACTGACAAATCATTTCTCCCATATGACTATATTCATATCTAAAATTATACTTGCTGGTCTCGTAGAACTTTGACGTCAGAGACCTGAAGAATCGCGTGATTTCATTGGTCAATACACATTGACTCTTGCATATTCACCAATCAAAACAGGTCCTAGACGTGTCTCTGACGTCAAAGTTCTACGAGACCAGCAAGCATAATTTTTAGATATTTACAGGTCGTTACGTCCCCGCAGTTTAAAGACCCAAAAAATGGAATTTGACCCCTAAGAGATGTCAAAGTTTTAATATTTTACGGGACATTTTCTAAGCTAGAAAGCCTATTATTGACTAATCAAGTCGTTTAAAATGAAAAAAAATATTAGCGTACCCAATTCTAGGTTTTTCTTCGGGTCATACGCCCCCGCTTGTTCTTTCTGACCGACTAAATCTTGAATATTTGCTATGTCTTCAAAGACGATGGAATATTTTTCAACATCATCCACACCTTTCCCCTCCTTTTGCACCGAAGGTTTTGTAACAACCGCTGTACAAAACCCTTTTCTGCTCATGTTTAGCTGTTTCCTTGGATTATGAAGACTCAAAATTGTCACTCTCCCAATATCATCGCAAAAAGCAAGGCAGCCAGTAAGGGTGTTATATTGCACAGACGTAACCGTGACATTAGACCCAATTATCAATTTGAATTTTGTGTCCAGATATGTGGGGTCATAATTTACTACGCCAGTGTGATCTTGAAAAATATTTTCAGTGGCCAAGGCAAGACTGTCGTTGAGCCAGGTTGCTTCACGGACGAGGTGACTAGGAGAATTACCAGTTGAAAAAACACACTCGCCAGTAGATTCCCAAATTTTTGTTACTCGATCATATGCAGAAGTCGCGAATATGGTTGACTAAAAATAAATTTGAATGATATTTTATGGAAAACAAAAAACGACGGTGAAATCTTTCGAATCGAGTTTTTTAACTGCCTAAAAACGCAAAAATACATTCAATTTTCTTGTGTTTAAAAAAGTCTTATTTAGAACGTTTAGCCTGATTTTTTAATGCGAAACATACCGAAAGTGTTTTGTTAATGAAAAATCGAGTCAATTGACCAAGAAAAATTTCCGACTAATGTGAAATCGTCCGAAAATGGAAATTAATTTTTCTTGAACCAATCATAAAACAATATTTAGTTATTCGTTTCACTACAGTGAAATGCTTTTAAAAGGACGCGTCCTATTAATAAAAAAAAAGTATTTCACTGTTATTAAACTAATTACTATTACATATATATGGTTTATGATTCGCCCTAGAAAAAATAGTCAATTCCCAAATTCGGACGATGTGATTAATCTAAAGATAGGACGCGTTCTTTTAAAACAAACTAAGGTATCCCGGTTCCTACATTTTCTTGCAGTTATTTATGTATAAAAAGCCCAAAAATCAATTGTTTATGTTTTGAACGCATAAAAACAACCCCAAATGACAACAAAAAAATTTTTCGAAAATGTTGCGTGTTTTGATTTTTTTTCAAAGATATTTTTCTCCAAAAAATTATTGTTCAAAAATAACGGTTCTGTGTCAATTTGACCACTAAAAACTTCAAAATATCGGGTTGACGTAAGCAATTTTCTCTTTCAATGTTTTCTCAGCTTTCTTTTGAGCCTACTTTTCGAAACAATCGAAGCACATTTTTTTTCGGAAATTTTTTTCACGTGACCTGAAAAATCATATGTTTTGGTTTGGGGCCGAAATTGACAAAAACCCTCCTACAAAGTTTCTTGTATTTGTTCTGTAGAGCTTAGCTTTTTGCAAAAAATTTGAGTAAATTTTGAAATTTAACCTAGGAGGAGTTAGCATTTCCGATGGAAAAAAAGTCCAAAAACCGGTATTTTGGACCGGTTTTTTACGTATTCTAGATAATATAGCACTTATCGGACAAAAAGCTCTCCTACAAGTTTTGTTTACTATTATACAAGGTTATGTGAAAATTTAGTGTTTATTTCAAAAATATAAACCTTCAGAGGGAGTGAGGAATTCGGTTTTGGCTTTGGTGGCTCTGGCTGTGCCGTCTTATGTGTGAAAAAGTGTGGTCATGACAAAAAAGCTTGACAAATTTTTTTTTTGCAAGTTGAAGGCTAGTTCTACAAACTGGCTAATCTGAATATATCCTTGAAGCCGTGTTTCGTAATATTTTATCGAGAATTATGTCAATTTAGCGGACAGGGATTTACCCTTAACGCACATTCTAAGGTAGCTTTTTTTTAAAATTGAACCCACCCTTGTCAGCGATCACTGCGAAGGCCATTAAGAGATATCAACAAACAGTTTTTTGTATTATGTACAAAGTGAATTTTGACATGGAAAACTTTTTGTTTTGTTTCATGTCAACCAGTTCACCTTGTAACAGGCTTTGAATTACCGGTTTTTCTGAGGCAAAAAACATGGGGATTTCGAAAAATATTTTTTTTCTGGAAATAGTGCCGTACCGAAAATTTGATTTTCACACTTCTGTTGATTCTTGCCACATAGAGACGATTAGTACCAAGAAGAAATACATTTCGATTAAAAAATAGGCGAAAAAATGGTTAGCCTATAAGATTCGAAACTCGAAAGTTTCGTTTGAAAAATCAATTACCGTGAAACCGGTTGACCTTTTGGAAAAAAACTAAAGTTTTCATGTCACAATATTCACTTGTGTACATGATACAAAAAACTGTTTGTTGATATCTCTTTATGGCCTTCGAGTTATTAGTGCCTGACGAAGGGTGGCGTTTAAATAAAAAGCTACCTAAAGCCTTTTACGAAGTATTATTTTTCGCTCAAATTGTCCTAAAATACCCAATCTTCCGAATTTTTTTGGCGGGTAACTATCGGTCTTTTGGGCCTTTGTCTGTATATCGAAAATTATACCTAGGTGTCCCGTGGAACTTTGACGCCAGAGACCTAGAGAATCGCGTGATTTGATTGGTCAATACTAAGAGTCAATGTGTATTGACCAATCAAATCACGCGATTCTGTAGGTCTCTGACGTCAAAGTTCCACGGGACATCTAGTTATAATCTCTGATATGTTAATACAGTATATGTTTTTTTAACTTGCGAAATGAAAATTGCATTTGAAGCCGTCCATGGCGAGGGTTTCAAAATATAATCTGCCAATTTTCCATTTTGTATTGTCGAGAATTTCTTCCAATGCAATTTTCATTTCGCAAGTAAAAAACATGTATTTAAAGTAAAGCTTACATTCACAGGATGAAATGATATGGCTGTCACTGGCCTACAATGAGCTTGAATAGTATAAACTGGTTTTATTTCTTTTTCATCATCTTTAACTTTAAACATTGCAATATTTCCTACTGAATACCCAACCAAAACTTTGTCGCCAAACGAATCCATTGCACAAACGCTCCCCCTAGATTTTGAGTTTTTTCCCAATGTCAAAATAGTTTCGGAGTCCATATTTACAGCAAATTTTTCATCTAGAATGCCAATTTCAATCAGCCTTACTATACCGTCGGTACATCCTATTGCACAGTATCCTATACCTTGCAAACTCGTCACTTGAGCAGTGCATAAAATGCCGAAAGGACAATTTTTTGATACTAAAATTTTTGGCGGGTGAATTTTTTCAGAGGTCAAATTTTCTTCAAACGCCCAAAATTGAACACTCGAGCAAAATCTCTCGGAACCCGCCGATTTTGTAGGCTCCGTCGACATTACGAGGCCATCTTTTTCATTAATCCTCAGCCAGCTAAAATGATTCACATCTGCGGTAGTGTTGAGAATAAAATTTACGTTTTCCTCCACTGCAACGGCTTTAAAAGGCTCTATTGCAAAATTTTGAACACTTTTTGATATGGGCTTTTTGACTAATACTTTGCTGGTAAAATTCCATTGGGTTTTGAGAGGAAAATGAGGTATTTCAAGGGGAAGGGCGGAATATGAGTTGAATTTTGTTTCGGTTGGCACCACGTTTTTGTCAGAATATGCGGCGGCCCTAGCACAATCGGGATCGAAAACCCAGAATTTGGTGGCTTGAGAAGGTCCCCGATTTTGAAATTCGGCCAAATCCTGTTTCAAATGTTCGCATCGAATATGATCTAAAATTATTATTTTAGTAAATTATTTAAATACCTAAACTTCAGGTCCTAAAGGTAACTTATTTTTCTAATGTGGCCACTTGAATTTTGGTTGGGAGAACTAGACATTATAGCGACAAACGGTTTTTTGCATTCGAAACCTTGGAAAAAATAAACGCATAATTTTTTTGGCTTCCTTGGTTGATCGCGCGACGAAATCAGCCATAGAAATTGCTCAGAAAGTAATTTTTAAACACTTGGATTAAAGTTCTGCGATCGGTTCAAGCAATTATAAAGCGAACATTTTTGGGGGGTAGCTACCCCCCCCCCATTTTTTGCATAAAATTGCTGATTCCTGGTAGAGCTTGAAAATCGAAATTATTTTTCAGCTATTTACCATATAAAATACTGGAATCTGGTAATATTAATTGAAATATTCTTATGTATCGGGATATTAGTGTTTGTAATCGTTAAAAATATTAAATCAACTCACATTCTATTTTTGCTGTTTCTATCACTTCAAAATTGCACAATAGGCATTTATAACTGGCAATATTTTTCGGACATTTTCCATTCACATGATATTTGATTCCTGGTTCATTTTTATAGTTTTTATTACAAGCAATACACACAAAAATATTTCCTTCTTTCCTTATCTTCGAAGATAACGGCTCCGGGTCAGTTAGGATTTTATAAAATTTTTTGATTCCAAAAAGTTTGGCCATATCATGCAGCGTGTGTATATCTTTTAGGATATTTGGATTGTTTTCAATTTCCGTTTCTAAATATTGCATTTTGTCCCCAAATCGCAGTTTCAAATTATCATCTGATCTAGAAACCAAAAGTTCTCGGTTATTCTCAATCAACTCGACTTTAACCCCGTCAAGGCTAGATTTTTTCTTTGCTGAATCATTTCGAACTCGATCTGTTTTCCTGCTCTTAAAAAGTTCAGTAAAAGATCGTTCCAAATTTTTCAAGAATTTTTACTTTTTTGATGACTGAGAAAACACTGGTTGGTTCGTCAGGTTCGAAATCATCGTCTATAGCTTTGCGTCGTTTTGACATTTTTTTTCTAGAAATTAAACAAAATTATACTTTTTTTTTGTTACAGCTTGAACTTTTAAATTGTCGAAAAGAATTAGGGGAAAAGTTTTTGACATGTATAGAATAATTAGTAAAAACTTGATATAAGGTCAATATAATATAACTTGGAGGGATGACAAAATTGGTAAAGGTATATTTAGCAAGGCTTTATTTAATTTTCAAATCTCACGAAAAAAGTAAAATTTTCCGAGCTAAAAACACCGCCGCCGACAGAATTCTTGCCAAGATTTATACTTGCGGCTTTTTATGTTAAACCATCAAAAACTTAGTTTTGAAGATACAAAAAGGTTAATTTAATAGAATGCAAAAAATTGTAATTTAAAGATCGTGTGCATAAAATTTTTTGAAAAGTTTATTCATTTTATAATTGCATAAAAAACACAAAAAATTTTTTGTGGTTTTATGCAATAAAAAAAATCTATGATAATTTATCATTGATAAACCATAAAAATCCTCGCGAGATAATTAATTTAATGGCATCCTATTAAACCAAGCTTAGTGTACTAAAGTGAAATATTCTGAATTTTCTCATATTTTTTTATTTCATTGAGTTACAAAAATTTTAAAGACTTTGAAAACTCTTTTATGACACATCAAATAATTATAGAGTATTTCAATAAAATCCTGTTTTGTTCGTAACATTTCGAATCGCAAGTAAAATCATCTCACTAAAGGTCAGCGCTACTGTAAAAAAAATTAAGTTGTGGATTATAAGTCGAAAGAGCTAATTTTGCCAAAATAAGTTTCAAATCAGAGTCTACCTTTTAAATCTGCAGGTTTGCAATGGAGAAGATCAAAGAAACGGGTCGTAATCATAAACAGTACACTCGCCTAAAGGTTTTTTGGTGGGGTCATAACATTAACCCAAAAATAAACAAATTAAGGAGAAATAAGAAAATGCATAGGTTGAAAATGTCCTAGCTGCCCAAAAACATTTAGGCGAAGTTACGTTTCTTTTTTTGCGTCTGAAATGAAAAAAGTAACATTTTGATGTCAACGATTTCCATTGGCCCGTCAATAATTATCTTGTGATGAATTTGTTCGATCTCACTTCTAATTGGTCGGATCAAAATCTTACCGTTTTTCATTTCAGCGGCAAAAAAAAGACAATTTTACTGTACAATTCGCGTATTCTTAAGAAACCTGATAATTACTTTATGCCGCTTATTTTCAGAATAAACCCAATTATGATTGGGATGGGCAGTGGGCAAATTTCCAAGTTTTGAAAAAAAATATTTAAGAAAAAATCGGATTAGAATTAATGCAGTAAAATAAAAAAAACTCGACCATTCTGTGAGAAACAGCTTACTTTAACCAGTGATCTAGCTCCCAGTGGGGTGCAATTTGATACTAAACAGCCCACTGAGAGCTAGACCACCTCAATATTAATAAGAGAATAGAAAATGTATAGCATTAGTTGCCACCAAATAGCCACTATTTGGGCTTATGAGCAAGTTCATGACGCGAAATATGAGGCGAAGTTTATCACCGCGGCTAAATTTGATGAATATTTTTGGTTACGTTAAAAATAGGGCTGAAATTAAATTGTCGAAAAATGAAATATCACATTTCTAACAATTTACTACCAACTCTGTAAAAGATGAAAGTTATAAACTGCCGTTGGTACAGTTTATGGGCTTGGGCAGGTTCTGCCCATTTTGTGGGCTGGGCGGAATAAATCCTTTTCCGTCTCTGGGTTCATGGTTTTCGGGATGCATCTTCTGGAGATGAGTCGAATACGTTGTTTTATTCTTCAAATGTTGGCCACAATATACACAGGTAAATCTTAAATTTAAAATTCATTATATGATGATTATAATTACAATGATAACTAATGTATTTATTTCAACTGTAACTTGCGTACGGTAGCCGATTTTTAATATGATTTAGGAGACCATGAATAAAAATGATAGTATCACACAGATGTGGATTTTTTTTTAAATTCCACAGGAAGTGTTCAAAAACGCAAAACTGTTTTGAAATTGCCTATTATTTGGCTTGAAATATTTCTTGTATTCATTTCGAAAATTCCAAGCCAGCTGGATAGCCAATTTCAAAAACGGTTTTGCGTTTTTGAACACTTTCCTGGTGACAAGTTGAATTTTTTTGCATAGATAATTTTATTCATGATTTGTTACATTTTAGGGATATATTTTTAAAATCAATATAAAACTTCTTGATAATATAAAATAAATGGATATATGTGGAAAAATGTTCCCTGCGCTTTCCCGTGAGGATATTTGGCTCACTAGAGCGTGAAGATTTTATTTTTTGTTTATTATCATTTTCTGTTTGAAATCAAGACAGCGGTTTATGTTTCACTAGTAAACAATAATTCAAAACAGTGCCAGAGCAAAAATGAGTTTCAAATATAGTGAATCGATTTTTGAATAATGTCACACTACAAAATGCCGACATGTAAACTTTATTTTTTTGACGTAGTAAAAAATTGTATTTTCCTGAAAATTTGAAGGATTCTGTGATTTTTCAGATTCCTATCAAATACTACGACTTTCTAAATGCAAACCCAGCTTACCCGGTATTATCGTGGAGTGATTCTTTATGTCTCTTTAGTCCATTGTTATCAACAAAATGAGCATTACATAAGAGACATTTATACGGCTTTTCACCAGTATGTCTTCTGATATGCACTTGGAGCGCTGATTTTGTGACAAAGGTCATCGGGCATTTATGGCATGAATGGTCACGAATGTCCATGTGCCATTTGAGATGGGATCGTAAGTCGGTGGCACGAGGAAAAATTCGAGAACAGACGTTACATTCATGAGTTCGGATCTCCAGGGAACAATGCTCACGATGTTTTAATTTCAAATGGGCGTTGTAATTGGCTAAAAATAAATTTATATAAATGAGGCAAGATTTTTTTTAGATAAGTCATTTAAAGATTAGATATGAGATAGCTCGGAAATGGCACCTACGAACTTTTTAAAAATTTGGGTCATAATATAACTTTGCAATCAACGTGACACTGCAGAGCCGGTTTTTCCATTTCGGGTTTTTATTAGTCAAAAACGGAAAACTGGCTCTGCAGTTACACGTAAATTTAAAAGTTATATTATAACATAAAATGTCAGAAAGACGGGGGCAGCATACAACGGCCTATTATGGACAACGGCCTACTGTGTACAACGGCTTATTGTTTACAACGGCCTTTTTTGTACAACGGCCCCCAAAAACAGGACATCGGCCTTTTTCGTAGAACGGCCTCAAAGAAACGGTGCCCCAGAAAGACCGTATGTACCAGTACTGAACTATCTTTCCGATGTAACCCATCGGAAAAAATCAGACCTGGGTGAATAGTTCGAAATTTCAACGTACAGTATGTCACGTTTTTGCTTCCGTTTTTCCAATTTGCTATGGCGGTATTTTTTTTCAGAGGACCCTTTCAGTTGCACGAGTTTTTCTCGAAGATGGCTAAACCGATTTTGAAAATTTCAAATAATCATGACAGACAAGGGTTCGATACATCGCATGACGGGCTTCGATTTTTGAACTGGGTCCCGGAATTCCGGTAATTACCGGTCAAATATTAAATTATCGGTTTCTCGGAAACTTTATACACTAACGGACCAATTTTAGCACTATTCGTCTTCAAAATTTTCGAAGAATTTTTAGGGGGGTCTAATTTTGTAATATGACACCAGCGGGGTCAAATTTTAAACTGACTCTTTTTGGGTCATATTACTAGGGAGCGCACGAGGAAAACTAACGAGAGAAATACAGTATTTGATACAAATTCTTTGACCTCACGGGATTGTTGACCCAGAAAAAAACGATTCCGCGCAGAAAAAAAAAGTTTTTGGCCATCTAGTGGTCAGAAACTGACTTTTTAAAACGCCCATTTTGAGCACTAGACTTCGAATTCTAGCATACAAACTCCATTTACTTAATTTTTCACAATTAGGGCCGTTGCCAGAATAAAATTTGCTACTTTTAGAATTTTAAAAATTTTTGGAAAAAAAAAATTTTTGTCATTTCGAAGAAAAAATCTCCATCTTAGGAACTAATTTTTTTCTTAATAATATTTCCCAGCTCTTCCCAGGTCCAATTTTTGAGCACATACGTCAAATTTCCTGGAGAACAGGAAAAGAGTAAAATTGAACCATCCCCACGTCACCAGCCCAAATTTAAACAAAAAGCCGGTATTTTAACCGGTAAAAAATCGGATTTTTGAAATTTTTTTTACTTCTTCATTTTAAATTCTGCTCAAGATTTTTTTTCTCATTTAGCTTCAAGAGCAACCATTCAAAACTTAGAAATTCGCCTCGTGCGCTCCCTACATATTACCCATCAATCAAAATAAAGGGAATTTCATTCTTAATCTATTATTAAGGGAGTACCCCACGCGGTTTTATTTCGGCTCTCAGACATGGTAGAAAGCTAATTTTTACGCATTCTCATTTTTGTTATCGGTTTCACTACAAAAAAATTAAAAAAACATTTTTCGATGTAAAAAAATTTCCATTTTTCTAAGTATAAATTTTCCTTTCTATTGTCTGTAACTTTGAAAGTTGAAATCCGTTGACGCTGATTTTTGTTGCATGAGTTCACTTTGATTTCATCTTAAAAAAATTAAAAATTTTAATTTTCGAAAAAAAAAATTCTGAAATTTTCTTGATTGATAAAATCGAACGTACCCACTCGGGTTTTATTTCGGCTCTCAGACATGGTAGAAAGCTAATTTTTATCGCATTCTTCATTTTTGTTATCGGATTTCAATCCAAAAAAATTGAAAAAAAAAAAATTTCGATGTAAAAAAATTTCGATTAAAAAAATTTCCTATTTTTTTTTGTATATAATTTCCATTTTGTCTGTAACTTTTAAAGTTGAAATCCGCTGATTTTTGTTGCATGAGTTCACTTTGATTTCAATCTTAAAAAAAAAGAAATAAAAATTTTTTAATTTTCGAAAAAAAAAATTCTGAAATTTCTTTAGATGATAAAATCGACCTTATATTTCGGGCTCTCAGGTCTGAGACTCAGACATCGGTAGAATGCTAATTTTTATCTCATTATCATTTTGTTATCGGTTTCATTCCAAATAAAATTTAAAAATTCGATGTAAAAAAATTTTCTATTTTTTCTAAGAAATTTTTTTTTCAGGAATTAGTGTTTTATGAAAAAGACACCGATACATACATTTCACTGTGTGAAATTAACTGGCTGTTCATTAAAAATATGAATTTGTTGAAAACTATAAAAAAATCATAATCTTCCAAGAAAATATTGTTATCTGTATTTCTAGGAAGCAAAACTTTGATTGCGCATAAACCATAACTACAAAAGATAGCAAAATACTGAGCGCATAAAAATCACGAGCTCGCAATTTTAAAGAAAGGGTACCAAGTCAGGGTACCAAAAACAGCCATTTGAGGACTTTATGAGTGATCGTAGGCAATTAAAAAAAAAATAATATTCTGAGCGCATAACTTTGTTTAACTAAAAAATTTAGGTATGCTCACAAAAATTATGTTAATACTCGCTAAATGAAATTGAACAGATAAAAATTCGAAAAATGACTTTTGGACCTGTAAAAATACCGGAACGATCATACAAAAACTTTTTGTCACTTTTTTTCGAAAAATTCAGACAAATATCTCCTGGGTCTTAGAACTGAAACTCAAGCAACTTTTATTCAGCTCAGAACACACGTTTGAAATCACTAAATGGCGTGGGTACTCCCTTAAAAATATCTCAAGAAATGAAATATGACTCCTTTTTGCGCAAATTTCTTTACGATATGATATATTGTGTTTATAGATAATCGGAGTGGCTTTGAATAGAATTATTTTTTCTCGATGTTTTAGAACTGAATTGAAGTAAGCTGATTTGATGAAAGAAATGAAAACAGGACAATTAAAGACACAAATAAATACCAGGGAACGGGTTTTTGTCATTTCAAAAAACAGTGTTCGTTTAACCCCTGAGAACTCATAGAGTATTGATATCCCCAGAGGCATGAGACCCACTTTTTTGGCTTGACTTTGAAGTCATGTTATGGGAAAGGTTTAGGTGTTAGGCAATTAATTGTTGTGAAATCATTGAGATAAAGGATAGACTCGAATTTTTAATTAATTATATTAAGACAATCTAAAAATTAATCACTTCATTTCCGCTGTGGAAAAGTGAAGTTAACTCGAACTGTTTTCTACAGAAAACCATACGATTTTTATAATGAGATGCTAGTAAAATAAAATTAAGTGAAACCTTATGTTCCTTAATCGGTCTCCGATTCAAAATACCTTATAGGGTTCGTCTATGAAACGATAATTATCACCTGTGAAATGATTGAAATTAGTGGTAAATATGTCTGCGCCTTATATTTCCGCCCGCTTTCTCATTCATTTAGCAATTTCTCTGTTTTCAAACAAAAGAAATAAAAAAAGTTCTACATTTAGTAGAAACATTATTATTTTTTTTAAAGATGGTCAAGACGAATTCCTAAAAACTGAGTATTTAAGACCTTGTTGTTTTAAAAATAAATTGTGAGATAAAGCTGATAAAGAAAAATTTCAGAGAAATCCAAAAAAAAGTAGGATAAAATATATTTCGAACGGCTCATCCGAAAAAAAANTAATCGGAAGAGTACAGTCACAACTTAATAATTTATAAAGCGCTGACGAAACTTTGAAAGACTACAATATTTTCAACGTCCTGGAAATTGATCTGTTTTAATGGAGATGCAAAGGGAGTGGGTGTCGCTGAATTTGGGCTTTTAAAATATCAATTTCTCCGCCAAACTAGTAAAGAACATACAAAAATATGATACAATTGCACCTACGCAACACACACAACATTAAAACCGTCCCCAAGAGACAGTAATAAAATATCTTCTCTGTCAATTTACATCTTTTTTCATTTTTTATATGTAGGCTAGACAACAACAATACAAGCTTTCAAATTGACGGCAAAAAAAACGAAAAATCAAAAAAAATGAATTTAGGAAAGGCTCCATTAGAAAGCTTCCTTACAATTTTGATCATGAAAACTCCAGTTTAACTTTTTTTAAAGCTAAAGAGTTTGTTTAAACACTTGAGCACTTCATTTTTTTTAAAAATTTATTTGGCGTGTTCTGGAGGCAATAAAATAATTCATTTTATGGCTGAATTTTAACAAAAATCTCCGACACCAAAATATTGAAATTTGATAAACTGTCAAAATTTTTTATTTTAACCTTCAACAATTTCAAAGGTTTGTTCCTTATTCAAACTCCGGGATGTCCACTAAAAAAATTGGCGCTTTTCCAACAAAAAATCGGAATTTTTCGAAAAAAATTTTCAAAGATTGCGTGAAAGTTTGTTTGTGTTGCTGCTTTGTAGCCTGACGCAATAAAAAAAAGGGACAACTGAGTAAATCAAGGGACGAAGTTAAGTTAATCAGTTTTTCTTGGAGAGGTTTAGTAAATGGTAAGTGTGTGCGTAGGTGCTTTGTATCAGTTACTGGATGTTCAAAAATGAATCGCGAAAAGAAGTGTTTCTTCTAGTTCAATAATTTTATCCAATTAAACTTGGCTAGTTTGACGAGAATGGTGTAATTAAAGGTCCAAATCAGCGACACTCACTCTACCAAAGAAGTGGTTGACGATAAATGAGCTGTTTTACAAGTTTCAAGCTCGGTTTTTTTGAGAACTCTTGAATCAGTAAGTCTTTTATGCTCGACCCTATCCTTCCTGTAGGACTGGTTTCTTTGTCACCGCCACTAAAAGTGAAATGGCACACGTTTTTCAATAAATAATTGAATTTTATTTTTACTTTCAAAAAAAAGGCCGATCAGGTGGACAAACCTACTCATGGAACAGAATTTATGAACAAAATATTTAATTGAAAAGAATTCTATTAGATACTTCCATTATAAAGTATAATAAAAAATGCTGTCATTAAAAACTACTGTTATAAGAAGAATGAAAATTGAAAACATAACAAAATTGTTAACTCTTTATTGTGGTCACGAAAAGTGGGTCGCCAGCACAACCCCAATCAAACTGTACCGCTCGCTCATCTCCTCCCTCGCTCAAACTACGCCTTCGGTAAGTTATTCTAATGAACTATCATACGCACTGTACTCGAGATTTTTATTAAGTCAGGTCCATTGAGCGATACGGACTGCCTAAACATACGCCGTTAACATTGAGGGGTGGAAGATTGGGACATTTTTTCAGAAGGCTGACAATTCAAAAAAAATTTTGTGGAAACAATAACGCGCGTTTTTTTGAGTGTTTTTTCAAAAAAGAAGATTTAATAAAGTAAAAAATAATTGTTCGAAGAAAACAGATTCAACAAAGTGAGCTCAAAAAGTGTTCAACTTTTGTTAAGGGCAACGTTTTCATCAAAAAATTTTGAAAATGTCAAAAAAGTTTCTTATCAAGAGAAAAAATCGGAAAATTGCAAATCTGTTCAAAAATGAACCGGGGAACATCCCCTCTTAAGGTTTAAAAATAGAATCCTAATGAAAAAATGAGCAAAAAATACTTACCTGACTACCATAGTGGACTAAATTATCAATTTCTTAGATCTTGGTTTATGATTGACCAAATCAGCAGCGTATCTCCGACATCAGGCCGTATAGCATAAAAATACGCGTATAGGTGAAGGTTTTGAGCGAAAAAACTTTCACGCAATACGCGTATTTTTACCTTTACGCCGGACGTGTGGAAAATACGCCTGATTGGTCCAATCAAAAACAAGATCTGGAATTGATAATTTAGTCAATAGGTAGTCTGGAGTAGGAATTAAGTCTGATTTTTGCATCATTGTCAATCACAGAGAATGCTAAAGTGACCGGTTTTGAAAGAACTCAAAAAACTACTTTTTTGGATAATTGACAGTGTCAAATTTGACACACGCAGTAATTCGAATTGAAGCCTTCCAGAAATGCATTTCATCTTATTTTATCCCAACCAAATATATAAAATAAAATTTTCTATTAAATATGAGTTCCAAAAATGATAAAATATAGGAAAAAAGAGATACAACCTCAAAAAAACTAAACGCCTTAATCGCCTCACAGCGGAGAAATTGAAAGTGCTAAGAAATATCGCAGAAAAAATCCTTAACGATTTGTAAGCACAGAGCTAACAATTGCGGCTCAAGCATACCTGAAATCATTCAAAAAAGAGACAAAAACGGGATCGTCGAATCTTTTTTTTTGCCAAAACACATTATTTGAAAAATTTTGAATTGGTTCCCAAAAAAATAATTGAATTTCAAATGTTTGGTTCCAGTACACGGGGTGTTGATTCATTAGGATTTTTCGCCTATGATTCACTTCTTGAGAAATATTGCGGAACTAGACTAATACAAATTGAGATGCACCCAGGTTTTTTTAGAAAAGTGTTTTTGTGCATGCATAACAGTTTTAAATTGAAATAATTTGGTATTAAGGGGCAGACTATTTTCTCTGGAAGTGAAATTTTTAAACTGGCAAGTATCGTCACAAAAACCTTTTCTTAAAAACTAGAAATGATCTTACATTTGTATTTTATGTCTGTTTCGGATAATCACCGCAAAAATCGCTTTTTGATTCCAAGGGTTACGTTTTATGTGACCACATTCGAAAAATAATTAAATTTATCGTGAAAAAATGGGCCTTCAGAAATGAAAAATGGGAAATTAATTTGAACAGGTTTTAAGAATTAATCAACATGTACTGGATTAATAAAATTGAAAGCTTAGAACTACAAATAAATTAATTTTTTTATATTTAAAAAGAAATCAACTTGTCTACTTTTGCTTTTCGAAATAAACGCCTATGCTTTTGGCCTGCGAAGTTTTGAAAAAAAACTTTATCTTTGCCTTTCACTATACGTGTACGCCAGGAAGAAAAAGTTTTTTAATTCTCAAACAATGCGTGGGCGATTGCGGAGGCTACTTAGGTTTTTGCGTGGCTTTCACATATACGCGGTTCACCTTTATCCATACTGTATAGTGGTTCCTACATTTCTGCAGTTATTATGTCATAAAAATGCCACCGTATTGATTTAAAATTCATTTTCAAAAACCCAAATTAAGCCGAAAAAAAAACATAAAATTTTATAAGTAAATTTTTTATCTACAAAGTCGATTAGCTGCACAAATTTGGAAAAACTTTGCAATTAAGTTGGCAGTTTCAAAGTTCCAATGAAGCAGGTCTAATAGGCGTATTTTTTATTTCATGCCGAGGAAAAAAATTACTTCTTGATCGGTTTGAATCGGGCCCGCTCGGTTTTTCCGAGTAAGTATATTTAGCTCGTGGCCATCCCTGATTGGCAGGAACTAACATTTCCCAACGTTTGCACAAAAATGTGATCAAAGAAAATTGGGGAACAATCCAGAATGAACGCTTTTATGGTTAAGCCTCCCCGCAGCAAAAAATTAGTTACAGTCCCTGACCCCTTTAAGCACAGTTTCATTTTTAACACATCTGTCGGTTTAAAGGGTGTTCAACGGTATGAATGGTGTTTTTGGAAGATGTTTTCACAGAAAACGGTAAGAGTTACAAACTAATCTAGTTAGCTGTAACGATCGAAACCCCGGCTGCAAAGGGGGTTGTGTGAAATTGAATTTTTTTTGGAATCAAAAAACAGGTTATTAAGGGTTAAAAGTTTGGTTTTTTGGGGGTTGGAAAATTAAAAATGTTAAAATAAAGTGTATTCAAATTCCCAAATTTGACATATTTTCGATAAAATAATTTAGCGGAAACACGGCTCTAAGGATATTATTTCAGATTTGCAAGTTTGTAGAACTAGCCCTCACCTTGCCCGTGAAAAATATGTCAAAACTTGCAAATAATATTTTTCAAATCTGTAATTTTAGTTGGCCAATATAGGTTTTGGAGTGACATAGTGTTCACAACTCCGCCGGTCTAAAAGCTCTATTTTCAGATCCAATCAACTTTTTGAAAAAATTAGGTGATTTCCTAAAACGTTACCCTCATAATTTTTTGTTTCGTCAATTACGGTATCATATTGAGGAAATTTTGGAAAAAATCCCCAAATAAACCAAGAGAAAATTCGAACAATTACTCAAAATATAATGACGTGACTCAAATGATCTAAATTGACCCCTAAATGATGTAAATTTAAAACCAAGATATTGCAGTGGTTTCCACAAACAAAAGATCTTTGACTTCACATTCAAATCATTCCATCGCAGTCCCGAAAAGCAGATTCCGCGCATTCTTCAATGTCGTTAGCGTTATTTGGTTCGTTGTCGTTCCAATTTGTGTGCTCTTCTGTAGAATCAGACTCCCAAAAAAAATCCATCGGAGCCAAGACTGTAGCCAATCCAAATTGGACTCCGTTACTAGCAAGGTCGATTTTCTGTTTGCATAGCGTCGCTGACATCGTCCACAAAAATTGGCATTGTGGATTTCACAGTCTTGTCGCGCTGATTCCCAATTTTTTTTGGCTCGTTTCACAAATAACAACAAATGTCATTGGTCCGATGTTGGAGAATTGAAATCCGTCATGACATGTCCGCTGATATGTATATAATAATTTCAATTTACATAAAGCTCCAAATCTGCATTTTTAACTTGAACAGATTATAAATTATTTTTTAATCTTATTTTTAAATAAAAATGGCAACTGAACGCTTAAGGGTATCCCGGTCCCTAAATTGAGATATTCCTCCGATAAAATATTGCCAACACAGAGCTTCAAGGATATAATTCAGATAAGCCATTTGGTAGAACTAAGCATTTCATCTTGCGTAAAACAATGTGTCCAAAAAACTTTTTTGCATGACCACACTGCTTTCACACATAAACGGCACAGCAGAGCCACCTAAACCAAACACAAATTCCTCATCTCCTCCGAGGTTTATATTTTTGAAATAAACCAAATTTTCAGCATAACCTTGTATAATAGTATGAACAAACTTGAAGAGAGCTTTTTGTCCGAATAAGTGCTATATTCCAATCTAGAATATGTAAAAACGGTCCAAAATACCGGTTTTTGACTTTTTTCCATCGGAAAATGCTATACTCCTCCTAGGGTTAAATTTCAAAATTCACTCAAATTTTTTGTAAAAGAGCTAAGCTCTACAAACAAATACAAGAAACTTCTGAGACGTGTTTTTTAAATTTGCCCCTAAACCAAACATATGAATTTTAAGGTCACGTGGAAAATTTCCGAAAAAAAATGTGCTCGATTGTTTCGAAAGTAGGCTCAAAAGAAAGCGTGAGAAAACTGAGAGAAAATTGCTTAACGTCAAACCCGATATTTTGAAGTTTTTAGTGGTCAAATTGACAACAGAACCGTTTATTTTTGGAACAATAATTTTTGGAGAAAAATACTTTGAAAAAAAATCAAAAAACGCAACATTTTCGAAATTTTTTTGTTGTCATTTGGGTTGTTTTTATGCGTTCAAAACATAAACAATTGATTTTGGTGCATTTTTATGACATAATAACTGCATAGAAATGTAGGAGCCGGGATACCCCTTAAGGATTATCCCAGCTCCTCACATTTTCTGCAGTTATTATGTCATAAAAAATGCCTTAATCTATTGTTTATGTTTTGAACGCATAATACAGTAACTACTTAATGAGGTTAATGCATTTCTACTTAAACATCTTAAGTTAGCAGTTTTTTTGAGGACTAAATGATCTTTAAAAACTTAAAATCAAGGCTCAATCCCATTAATGCATTTTTTATTCTTTGTAAATCCAGTTAACATTTATTTTTTTGGTTGTGTTAATTAGGCCAAGTTTTCTGGTAAAGTTAGTTAGGCATTAACCCCTTTATTGTTCTGAATTGGGATGAAGTTTCCCAGTTTCAGAAACACTGAATATCAATTAATAACACACCATTCCGGAGATCGAGTCCTAAGGCTTCATAAGTTGAGGTCAAAATAGAGATAAAAGGTATCTGAAAAATCCTCTTCATTTTTTTTCCGAAAGAATTCCGGTTTCTTCAGCCTTTATCTATTTTGGTCCATTTTAGACACCAGGGAGTTAAATTTAAAAGAGTATTGAGCACGTTTTCTGCCTCAAAATTACAAAAAGAAACACGGCAGGAGCTGAAAAAACTCAGTTTCGAATATTTCCTGAGTCGAATCGACCTTTTGAAGCCCTCAGGGTCAACAGAAATATAACTGTCAGACAAAAATGAAAAAAAAGTTCATCACATTTATGTGTGATAAGAAAAGAGTCTTCAAAACGTTTTAAGATCATCCTCAAAAGTTGGTTTTTTGGTTAATTTAAGTTTTTTTCAAAATACCGTATTATTGCTAACCGTATATAAAATCTCACGTTAATTTCAAAGTTCATCGTAGGAACTTGTAAGTACCTCAAAAAGAAGTCGCAAAAAGTCGATTTTTCGTAGGACAATATAGGCAATTATGGGTCCAAATATGTACTGGCAAGGTCGACAAGAAAAGCTAACCAATCGCCTTGGTGGAAATCTCAAAAATTTGACTGTTATTTCTGCTATCTAGTAACCGTTCCAGTACATAATTCACCCCATAGTTGGCAAATATTTTTATTCTAAAGTCGACCTTTCCGTTCTTAATTGCGGGTACATACAAGCTTCTTCGATTGGAAGTTTGGCCCTTGTATGAATCTGTCATTAAAAATTAGTTCTTTTTATTTTAAGGAGCTGATTCTGTGAAAATTTTAAATAAAAACATGCAATTTTTTTGCAGTATTAGCACCCGAATTGGTGACGGTTTAATAACTACAAATTTAAAATGTTCAATTAAGCCCTTAATTTGTATTACTATAAATGCCGTTTAATTTATTCTATGATCGGCTAAAAAGAGATATTATCATATTTTTTTAATCACCATTTATGCCCTTTTTTTTTTAACATTTTGTTTTCATACGAATTTACGCATATTAAAAAGTGAAAGAATATATTTGATAGTGAATCTAAAAAACATTGTGAGTCCAGAAGTAGTTTGCCAATTGTACGGAGTTAGTAACCTGGACCCGACTAAACCTGTAAGGGCTAAACTGAAATCTGTACATCGTATTAAAAATAAAACCTTATAAAAATTAGTTTAGCAAACCGTCTAGAATCTTCATAACTTAATAACGTCTTCTGCAAATTTGTCCCCTATTCTAGCTTATTAAAGTCGATCTCAATCTGGACATGACAAAAAAGATAATGTGGCATAACTACCTAATTGTCATAACAACAGAAAAAGAGATTTTAAGTTTCAGAAATTTCACAAAAAAACTAGAAATTCACAGGGTCATTTCCCTGAGAAACTTTGGAGAAGAAAAATCGGCAAAGATGGGCCATTTGAAACCTTTAGCCAGGCTTCTGCGGTGAATTTGAATGCACAATATTGGAAATTTTATATATATTGTAAAGGAAGGAGTAGGCTGTTCTGAGCACTAGAGGCAAAATTTTGACAAAAAAGGCTCAATTTGGGTGATGTGCATCTATAAGATGTATAATTGCGAATAACAAGAAAAAAATTTACGAGAATGAATTAGGAGTGGGCTTTTAAGTGCTTTCGGGATACGCCTACTGAAAAGCATTTTTTGAGCGTAGGTTGAAGTATCAAGAATTGCGCTGAAAAGTTACTGGCAACCGAACAATTAAAAAAGAAAATTGGTATACTTTCTTGATACTAAAGATTTCTCAAAAACTGCACTTGAAAACTTCAAAATTGAGGTCAACGCAAAATCTGGAGAAAAATGTGGTAAAAAGTTATTTTTTCTGGAGCGTTAAAAATTAATATTTTCTGTATTTGAAAAGCGATAAAATAGGTATTTTTAAGAGTCCTTAACTACCACTCGAAATAAACTATTATAGAAGTAGTATTTTTTGTTGGCAGTTTGATTTTGAGTTTTGAAGCTTAGTTCTTCGCAGAGATAATAAAAATTATATTTCTGAACTGCATTGAAATCTGTGTCAGATACTGATCTAAAATTTAATTTGAATAAAATTAAAAAAAAATTCTCCGACAAAATCAAAATTCTCCGACGTCGCTGAAAGTGAAACTAAGAAAGTCCGTCAAAATTCATTTGAACTGCAGCGTGAGAATTAGTTTGGTCTTTACGGTTTTGAAAAACTCATGATTTAAATTCCCGAATTAAGAAAATTGAAAAAATTTTGAACATTCAGCTTTCAAAGATACGATCATTACGGTAAATTTTAAAAAAATTTTTTAAAGTCGATTACCTCAAAAAACTGCAGGGAAGAGATAAACTTTCAATTTTTCAAATAGAAAATGTTTTAAACGTCATTTTCCTCCGGTAGTGAAAATTATGGCGGTCGTAACTTCGGCACCTGAGGTGGACGCCAATTGAACCCCATTTATTGTATGCTGGTAAAACCCATATCTTCGCGTATGCTATATCGAGCGTGAAACAGACTTCCAAAATATGTTTTGGCCTTATTTGCGTTGACCAACCCCTTAATTAGCGCTTGTACTCAATCTAAGCTTACTTCATAAGATCTTTACTCAAAGACGGCAAAATATCCTTATTTCCAAAACTATCAAATTTGAGTTTTTCTCAGTTTTTGAGCTCTGTAGACTTTCAGATACGGCAAATATTCATTTTTGCTATTTTTTATTATACTTATTCTGACGTTTAAAAAGTAAGAATTCCTAATCTATAGGCAGCTAAATTATTTTTTTAAAACAAAAAAAATTTCAAAAATTTATAAGAGAAATTGAATTTAATAAAAAAAACAGTAAATCAGCCTATTGGAAGTCAAAACATGTACAAATCGTCAAAAAATTTAAAAAACGTTTCCAACACCTGAAAAATTTGTAATGAAAATTTTGAGTCCTTATAATAATATTTTTGCCATAAAATTAACCTTCAATAAACTCATCGGGGTTTTCTGAGCATTTTCTTCAATATAAATAATAATTAAAATTTTGAACTATATCAAACTAGTTTTGTCAATTAATTAAAGCTCCATGATAAAGTCCTTTCATTTAAGGACAAAAAAAATCCGCTCGTGTTCTATTTTTCACCTGATTTTTCAGTTTTTGAGTCTTGAGACATCTTATAATGCCCCGGAATAATTTTTTTCCCAATTTTTTTTAAAGGCTGGCGATCAATATAGAAGCACTTTTTGAAGCTACTTTTGAGCCACTATTTTTTACCATTTTTAGAGAAAACGAGCTAATTCGATAAGTCCTTAAGATAGCTCAAAACTGACTCCAAATATTAAAGAAAATTAAACTAAAAAGGGTCCAAATCAAGACCCAATTGTTTAGAATTATTTAAACAAACCAAAAACCGATAATTAACACAATTTCCAAGTAATGTAGGACATAACAAAAATGGTCCGATTCGATCAATTGTTTGTATTTTATTATTCACGATTTAAGAAAAAAAATTAAATTTTTTTGGGTGGGGCCCCCCCTTCAGTTTAAGCCAGTCTAATAACTTAATCGGAGAGTCTTTTTCCAAAGCCGAATTTAATAAAAATTGGCCGAAAAAATTGACCATAACCGCCCGTCATCGGTGATGATTCATATTAACCAAAATTTATATATTTTAAATGTTACCTAAGATCAGAGAAAACAGGATCAACAAACGATGGTCGTTACTATAATCCAGCGACATCCACATGTTTCGAACAACGTCAAAGTTGGGTTATCTAAATATTTTTTAGTTTGTCAGAACAACATTTTACAAAAGACGTTTTGTAAAGAAAAGACTTTTTTGATGTTTCACCATCAATTTTTTATAGAAAAAAAAAGAATAAACTCAAAAATATCATTATAAAAACACCTTGATTGTATCGTTTTTGAAGTATTGTAATTTTTTAATTAACCATTGATATCTGCAACGTTTCTTACGCATCTTCAGGCTACAGTTTTTACAAATCAGAATTTCGATAACTGTAACGATACTCGTAAAGATATTGGTTAAATTACTGTTAAAGAATTTTAACTGTAAAAGGTGAACACCAGAAAAATAGCCGCAAAACCACTATCTGCGACAAATTACAAACTAGCAAATCTTACAATCGAAATTTGAACATTTTAAAAATCCCAATAATGACTTCAAAATCGTGTCTGAAAAACAGCAGTTAGCTAGAAAGAAAAAAATTAAGCCGTTTTTACCGATAAGCCTCAATGACATACTTTACAGCCCCATTTTCAAAATGAATTACAGAAAAACTCGCTCTCACAAACATCGTTTGGACGCCGAAGCTTTCTTCATCAGAAAATGAATTGGCCTCGCCTTAATAAACGGTAGATTCTGACTGTGAACGTGCCATCTTAACTCTATATAAGTACCACACCGTGGAAGAGAGGTGCAGGGATTCGCGATAAAGGGTGTAGTAGCACCACGCTTAAGGGGTAGCAGCGATGTGGGCAGATTGGTAACATTCTTTTCGGAGTGATTTTTGAAAAGAAAAAAAAATGTGAAAAATATTTTATTTATTTTTATTCTAAAATGAAAGTGTTCATACTTGCCAAACGTTTATATTTTTAAAATTTTTACATACTTAAGTATCTGGTACAAAATATCAAAAACCAATTTTTCCATTAACAACTTCCATTCCAACTTGGAACCCCGATGTGGGAATTTTTTTTTAGAGGCGATATTATAAACTTCAGACATTGTCGGAATGTAAATGCACTAATTAAGTGGGAAAGAATCAATTATCCAACATGCAAAAATTTCTTAAATATGAAAGTTTTTTCCATGAAAAATAGAGCAAAAACGCTTTTTTAGGAAAAAAAAATTGACCTTCAATTGAGTTTAAAATATAAAAAAATGTCGTGATTTTTAAAAAGTTAAAGTAAGGCTCCTATTACACCCGCAATTTTATACAGATTTTTTAAAAATAATAAAATTTTTATAAATTACGTGCCAAATGGCACAAACCGGTTCCTTAAGCAAGTGTTGTAAATGTCATCAGAAGTTCAGAAAACGATTTCACTTGAGCCCTTGCAATCTGTTGAAATACGGAAACCAAAATAGATACCAAGAAAATTCCACCAGTGATTCGGCCCTGATTTTTATGCAGAGTTTGAAAAAACACCATATAAAATTTTTTGGACTTGATTGCGGAAAATTTTTCATAATTTTCTAAAAAGGTCGAACAAAAATGAACAAAATAAACATTATGAATTTTCAAACAGCAAGTCCAGAAAATATGTAGACATGCATGAAAAAAAGTTAAAGTGGCTATTTTTTTTTTATTCACAGATTTCATAAAATTAACATGAAAAAATTGGACAAAAAATGCTGGAAAATTTTCATAATGCTTCATGAATTTTTTCGAAAAATTTTTACGAATTATCAACATGAAAACCGTAAACTCAAATCGTTCCAAATAATAAAAAATAATTTTATGCAGCTGATACACATTTATTGTGTTCACTTAACGTTAATAAGCACAAAAAATAAAACTAAATTATATTTCGTAAGTTAAGACGCTCAGTCCTGCCACATCCTGGCTTAGCCCCCTAAACGGACGGTTTCCTAGGTCACCGCATTTTCAGAATTATTGAAGTTAATATTCATAACAATATACATGTAATATTAATATTACAGTATAATTTAAACTTGATTTGCTAGTGTATCGGACGTTGTAAATTTACACGTCCGATAAAAATATATTAAATAAAAATAAAGGATAAATAAATGGTTCAAAATTTATGTCATGATATCATTTGGGGAATTTTAAGATACAAAATTAGGAAATTAACCATTAACCAAAGGAAGTACTATTTGAAAGGTGATTTTTCAGGAAATTGGAAAATTTGGAATCAGTGAAAATTCTTGAAATTATAAATCAATAATAATGAGATAAAAGGAACGTTAGTTTTGAAGAAAACGATAAAATTTTATAATTTGATACATTTTAATTAGAACCGACAATTCTAAGTCTTTGTGGGAAAGTAACTTTTCTGACAAAAACCAGATGTACAACTAAATTTTTTTTGATCAAAATAACAACTTATTATTCTCAAAAGATTTGTATTTTGACTTGAATGCGAGCCGATCAAATAATATAAGATGGTCACTTTAAACAGTGACTTGAGTGGTGAAAACTTTAATTAGCGTATACAATGCATAAAAATTATAAAATGCATGACTTTAATCGATAACGCAAAAAACTTGGTAGCCACTAAAATACAGTTGATTGATACCGATAATTGTATACTGTAAAGATACTGTAAATAATATTTTAATTACAAAATCAGAAGTTTCAATAAGTGTTAACCCTTGGGAGGCTCCAAAGCCGATTTTTCGGTCCGGACTTTGAGCGCTCAATTACGGGAAAAGTAAGAGTGCTGGCAACTTTAATTGTTTTTAGTCCCTCGAGATTAAGGATAGACTTAAACTTTCCATAGTATGTAATTCACATTTGACCTTATACCCAATAGAAAAGTGAAATTTAACAAATGTGCTTCACACACGAATTTCATTTGAGCAATGTGAGGACGTCCAAAGAAAAAATTAACAAATTAGGGAAAGATTTAGAATTTTGATTTTCTAAAAAGTGGACTTCTCAGACAATCACTGGTGCAATTTTTCAGGTGCTTAGATTACAAGTGTTTTCCGAAAGGAAACTAACCTACGTATTTATCAATCACTTTTTGAAGAAATAAAAATTACTTAGAGGCGCGGCCAGGACTAAAATTGAAAATGCTAGCAGTTTCAAAAAATTATTCCTAAAAGTAAATCATTTCCGAAGCAACCTGCAATTTCTGGTATTTAAAGTTACAGGGGTTTTTGAAAATATCCGGAGCCTCCAAGGTTAAGATTAACTGTAAAGTTTTTTTTCAAATTGTTTAAATATTGGCAATTTTGGAATTGAAGCGTTGATTTTCAATCAGATAAAAATCACTTTTTAATATCATCCAAACGAATAAACAACAAAGTTGAAAAAGCAAGAATACATGGATGGGATGTTGCACCTATGCCTTGTATCGTATAAAAGTAATTTTAACTAGACAGCTTTTCAACCTAATGTCTCAAATACGTTTATACGGTTGATGATAAAGATAGTTATTCGGGTATGAAGTTGAATGTGATTCGAAACGGAACTCATGACCAAAATTGGTGGATTTCGAAAATACAATTAGACCTTTTTGGAAAATTTGATGAATCTCAGATATTTTTATTTCGTGCTTACGTGTGGTTTCACCGTAGCAAAAACAAATTTTAACGAAGGAAAAATGTCATTTAAAATCACACACAAAGGTGGCTGGAGGCGTTTGAAAGTTCGAAAAATCGAATTTTTATCTTACTAAGAAAATCTACGCTGATTATAATTCGTAAGCTGTTAGTGTTTCAGAATCCTTGTGGTTTTTCCCAAAAATGAATTTTCTATAATGGTTGAAATTCGACCCAAGGGTCTTCATAGGCCAGGAGTCTGCAATACGGGTTGCAGGCAAATGAAAGAATTTAAACATTTTCACCAAAGAGGGCAAAATGGGAGAATTCTACATTTCGCTTTTTTAAAGGCAAAAATGAGAAATCAGCAAAAATGTCGATAGCAAAATGTAGAACAGTTACATGTAGAAAAGCTAATCTAGAAAAAGTGAAATTGTAAAAATAGTAATATGTAAAATCAGCGAAAAAATCAAACAGAAATCCAGCGAAATTAAACCAAATTTCTTTAGCTATTTCCTCAAGGGAGCCACCCTTGTCATCAAATAATTCTCGGAAAGGTTAAAATATATATTGAATAAATTGTTATTTTGTTATGTAAATAAGGGGGGCCGCATATTCGCCGAATTTTCCGAAATCGCCGGAAAAACCTACGCAATTTCACGACTTTGTGCTTAAATGATTTCAGTTCCAATATCGCCGAATGTTGCCAATATCGCCGAATTTGCCATAAGTTTAAAGTATCAGATGACTTGAATAGTACTGAACTTCCTAAGATTTGTACTTGTATTGGGAAAAATATAAATTATTTCTTAAGCCAGGTTTTCTCAGAAACTTCCACTTGAAAATGTGTAAAGAGCCCAAATTATTGACGCCCCCCCACTCCCTAACCCTCCCGAAGCAATTACCAAAAAGTTCCGCCGAAGGCATTAAAGCCTTTCAAGGAGGCTAAATTTTGACCGTTGTTACGGATTACGGAAAACTCTTATAAGATAAACCTTCAATTTTTCCTTTATGATCAAGTTGAAAAGTCAAATTTTCAAAAAAACGTTTAAAAATCAATGTTAATTAAACCAGGTGATACATCCTCATGGTATGTTCCAGGAAATGTATGTTAATCTGGATAACTGCGGAGTGCTCTGTTTTACTCATTTCTTTTGTCTGATTGACTATATCCCTTATTCACACGTTTGTTTATATCCCGGCCCTACTACTTAAAAACACACTTCGTTTCCTAATCAGAGCCGGGATATTAACAAAAGCGTGAATAGGGGCTATCTGTTGGGAATCAAAAAATATTTCTAAATAAGTTCAAAATATTCATGAAAAAATCAGGTTTTTTATGAAAAAAAATGGTAGTTTTCTCAATTTAATGAAATAATTTGATTATTACAATATTAAGGAAGTACCCCCACGCCATTAAGTGATTTTCAAACGTTTGTTCTGAGCTGAATAAAAATTGCTTGAGTTTCATGTTTTGGGACCCACGAGATATTCGTCTAAATTTTACAAAAAAACTACTCAGATTTTTTTTGTATGATCGTATCGGTAATTGTACCGGTACAAAAAGTCTATTTTCGCATTTTTTTATACATTTTAATTGGCCGAGGCGATAACAGAATTTTTTTTCGTGGGGGATATGAATGAATTTAAAAAATACAAGAGAATATCCGAAGAAATTTTGAAAGATCATTTAATTTGTCCGTAATCTGAAGTCAAAAAAATTTTGACCTGAAAAGCGTTATTTTGAAATCGAACATATGCGGAGAATGTTCGAGGACTTTTTGATATCTTGTTTAATTTATGATTACGAGGTGCTTGAAGTTTAGGTTACTTCAAAATTGGGCAAATATATGTTTTTTCTCAGGTTTGCAAAACTATTTTTACAAAAAATAATTTTTTTCAATTTCTACAATGTATCAGCATTAAAAATTCAAAATGACTAAGAAATTAGTCAGATCCGATGTCTTTATCACGAGTTTCAGTCAATTATTTGTAAAAAATACTTAACCCCTAGACTCATAGAGTATTGATATCCCCCAGAGGCATGAGAGCCACTTTTTTGGCTTGACTTTGAAGTCATATTATGGGAAAGGTTTAGGTGTTAGGCAATTAATTTTTGTGAAATCATTGAGATAAAGGATAGACTCGAATTTTTAATTAATTACATTAAGACAATCAAAAAATTAATCACTTCATTTCCGCTGTAAAAAGGGAAGTTAACTCGAACTGTTTTCCACAGAAAACCATATGATTTTTATAATGAGATGCTAGTTAAATAAAATTAAGTGAAACCTTATGTTCCTTAACCTGGTCTCCGATTTGAAATACTTTATCGGGTTCGTCTATGAAACGATAATTCTCACCTGTGAAATGATGAAATTATTGGTAAACAATATGTCTGCACCTTATATTTCCGCCCGCTTTCTCATTCATTAGCAATTTCTCTGTTTTCAAACCAAAAGAAATAAAAAAAGTTCTACATTTAGAAGAAACATTATTATTTTTTTTAGAAGATGGTCAAGACGAATTCCTAAAAACTAAGTATTTAAGTCCTTGTTGTTTTAAAAATAAATTGTGAGATAAAGCTGATAAAGAAAAAATTTAGAGAAATCCCCAAAAAAAGTAGGGTGAAATATATTTACCCAAAAAAAATTCATCTTTTTTCAGAAATTAATTGCTAACTCTATGGGGGATTTGAACCTTGAACTTCAATTTTGATTATTTTTGTCCTTTTCGGTTTTTTTTCAAAAAAATGAAAGCCACTTTTATGGCTCTATGAGTCTAGGGGTTAAACGCTTTATTTTTGACCATTTTGGAGGCTTGGTATGGCTAACTGAATGACCGGGTAGTAGAACTTTCTCATCGATACATATCATAGATCTATCCTTTTGAAGTCTCAGTGATTCCATTTGACAGTTCAGAAGTACCACTCCACTCAAACCATCTGGTTAACCACGGTTAAACACGAGTCCCTCAGATTTTTTCAAAGAAACAAGGATCCTAGAGCTTACATCGGAAAGTTTTGAGATTTGGTGAGAATCCGAAAAATTGTCTGAATTTTGGTGAATGGGAGCTATTTTTTCGATTTTTGCCTTAGGGGTCAGCAATCTGGTTGTATATGCCGAAAAATGGTGTTTTTCGACGTTTTGATACAAGGCTTTTTCTGTGGAAATGCCAGAAACATCGAATGGCAAGTACTTTTTTGAATTTCGGCCTGATTGGCTGTAAATCGACAAAAAAGTGCGCGAAATCGAAAATTTTGAACATAAAAGTGAGAATTAGAAAATCTAAATGCCACCAAAAGATTCCTTGTGTAGGATTTGCTGGAAACGATATTAGCAGCTATGGTCTCATTTCAACACAACGGATTTTAGAAAAAAAATAAGGTTTTTCTATAAATATTTCGTTTTGCTCTCTAGCACTGTTTGTGTTGAAAATAAGACCATAGTTGCTAATATCGTTTCCAGCAAATCGTATACAAGGAATCTTTTGCTGGCATTTAGATTTTCTAATTTTCACTTTTATGTTCAAAATTGTCGANATACATATCATAGATCTATCCTTGATCTCGTGATTCCATTTGACAGTTCAGTACCACTCCCACCAACCATCTGGTTAACCGCGGTAAAACACGAGTCCCTCAAATTTTTTCAAAGAAACAAAGATTCTAGAGCTTATATCGGAAAGTTTTGAGATTTGGTGAGAATCCGGAAAATTGCCTGAATTTTAGTGAATGGGAGCTGTTTTTTCGATTATTGTCTCGGAAGGCCGTCATGCGATGTATCGAACCCTCGTCTCTCATGATTATTTGGAATTTTCAAAATCGGTTTAGCCATCTTCGAGAAAAACTCGTGCAACTGAAAGGGTCCTCTGAAAAAAAAATACCGCCTATCCGCCAATGAAAAAGTTTTAATCTGGTAAAGACGTAGGTGCTTGACAAATTTGAGCGGATAGCAAAAACGTGACATACTGTAATCATTTAAAAGGCATTAAAAATTGTATGAGACTTCTGAAAAAGCAAAATATATATATTTTTAGATTTAAATTAAGTGAAAATTGAAAAAACTTTTTAAAAAGTGGTAAACCCAAGTACATTTTTTCTATCGTTCAAATTTTTTAATGCTAAAAAATTTCAGTTTGGTGGCGATGCTTCACGAAATGAACTGTGGACACTTTATAACAGTATAACAAACTTTTGGAAAGTATAATGGGTAGAGTTGCGCACGGGAGAACCATATAAATTTTTCGAAAAAAAAATTTTCTCTACCTGGGGTCAAATTTTGCTGTTTTAAAATTTTTATTTTTTGCTTTAAATTTGAGTTTTTCATATAAAATATAAATTATGGTTAGTTTTCATTACCGGGGACTTTTTCCGACCAAAAAGTTAATATAACTAAAAAAAAATTTCCAGAAAAAACCAAGTCGAACAATTGTGCAGGCGGATTTTAAGATTTTTCCCAAAATTTTGGCCAAAGTTGGGTTTTGATAAATTAGAACTCGTAAATTTTTTTAGTTGGAACGTGAATTTTTCTTTTGTTTCTGGTCGTAAATTACCTGAATTTTACGATGAAATTAAAGTATAGCAAGATCTAGCACACGTTCAAATCTTCATTTTAATTATTAAAACCTGAAAATTCCCCGTAAAAAGTTTTATCGATAATTTTCTTAGTTTGAAAATTCTACCCTAGAAGCTTGTGTTGGTTTTTAGTTAAAACCCCTGGTTAAAAGTCGAAAATTACACCGTGCGCAACCCTAATCATGGGGTGACTTTAGAAGTAAACTGTTTGGAATTAAAAGAAAATTTCTTTTTGAAATATTTTTTTTTATTTCTAGACCCTCTAACCTCCGTAAATTGGATTTGAACAACCCGTGACGGTTAGGTTTTAAAATTTTTGGTTTCTATGATAGTATGCGGTGTGCTCTCCTTTGGTAATTATAAAATCGAGGAAAAAAACTTTGGCGGGGTTTTCAGGTGACCCAAGTAAATTTTCTGGTAAACAATTAATTCGATTCAAAAAAATCTTATTGTTTCGCAAAGGTATGATACCCGCAATGCTCATTTCATCTTACCGGTTAACCGGTAATCAACAAAAAACTGGTTGGCTCCGCTAAAAACCCCCATCTTTTTTAAATTTTCAATTCTACTTTTAACGCGATATAACTGTAGCGGTATAAAACTAGTAGTCTATGCTCCGTAAATATGAATTTTATGCCATCTTATAAATGTTTTAAATCGAGTTCAAAATCGCATAAAAAGATACTATTTTTTTAAACTATAAAACAGCGGCGATAACTTTGGCAACAGAAACAATTTTTTGTGTTTACAAAAAGGTTTTTGTTTTTAATCAAACTTTAATAATATTGTTTTTCATGCTAAAGATACCGCCGCCGTTTTTTACGAAAACTTTCAGAATTTGTATACCTTTGGTTGAAAAGTCCTTCTCACAATACAGACATTTTTTTCTTTTATTGATGTTTTCGGTTATTGAGGATTTAACGGTTACATGCGCTTTCTGGTGCTGCGCTAAAGTTCTTTTCGTGGACAGAAATTTTCCACATGTTTTACATTCAACAGTTGGATTTTGTTTTTTTGGGGCTGGTTGAAATTTGAGTTTATCGTTGGCGTTAAAAAATTGTTCGTGATTTTTCTGCCCCAACACTGGTGTTTGGGACACCAGGGTTGGGACAATGTCGTCAATTTTAACTTGATCTTCCTCAGCTGGGTCGGTCCAGCTCGCCCCAGGGGACGAGAAGTTGTCCTCCTGTGGAGCGAGGTTTTTCGGATCGCACTTTGGGATCGTGCCTTGGATATCTGATGGGCGGAAGGGCGAAAGATGAGGGTTATTGTTAGATTGGGCACATTCTTGAAAGTTCATTGTTTCAAAATTTATGGTTTGAGTTCTTTGGTTTTCTAATCTATTTGTCGAGGGCGAGGTTTGGATCATGTCGAGCATGTTAATCTGGGCCAGGTCGACAAAATCGGCAAAACTAGCGTTCTCTACGTTTTGATTATGAGCGCTACTTTTAGTATTATTGTTCTGGGCAAGTATTGAGGAGGCGAGGTCATTTTCGGTCAGAATATTCAAATCGGTCATTTGTTGAATAAGAGGCGAACATAAATGAGACAATTCATGAAGGCAAAAATATGTTGCGACGTCATAAATATCATTAACGTTTGTTTCACTAAAAATAAAATATTCATGTTTTGAGAATTTTTGCAAGTTAAAAATGTTTTTGGGGACTCGCTTCAAAACATTAATTGCGTCATAATTACCTCTACAGCAAAATTACAACCTACACATCACTGATTTTAATTTCAAAGCATCGAGGTAATTATGATGCACATGCAAAATTATCTGAGAAAATATTTTTGAGAGATTCTTTTCAAAAAAAGATATATTATAAACCTTGTTTCGGTGATTCTGGGGTCATATTACATTTTTGAAAAAATATTTTTGTAGATTCAAATTCAAAATTATCTATCGAATGATATGTAACATGACCCTAAATGAGTTATTTTGTATTTTGACCCCGCTGGTGTCATATTACAAAATTTGACCCCCCTAAAAATTCTACGAAAATTTTGAAGACGAATAGTGCTAAAATTGGTTACTCTTGTGTATAAGTTCTCGAGAAACCGATAATCTATGATTTTTACCGGTAAATACTCGTACAACTGACCTGCTGAAAAAAATACCGCCTAAAGCTTTTTTTGAAACAAATCTCCCAAAAAAATTTTCCCAGATAATTTTTTTTAAATAAACAGCCGCACTTAAAAAATAAACTTTTCTCACCTTATATCAGCATAACCGGTGTAAATAAAGTCTAAAAATGCAATTACTCCACCAATGGGTAAATTCACGAATCGTAAGTGTGACTTTTGATTTTTAGAGTCTTCTCTGCTCTGTTCGATTGCTTCTTTAAGTTTTTGGCAATTGGTGGCGACAAGGACGCTTCTATGCGCACTTAAATATTGATTTTCGACTTCAATCGTAACATCACAGAGGTCCATTCTTGAGTCCAATCTCTGGCGCTTTTACGAGTTAGAAAATAAATTCGACCATTAATCAAAATTTTCTGTCATTTAATCCGTAAAAAAATAAACGACAAAAACAAGTTCTGAGTAATCAACTGACTTTTACACTCTGGATATATGCTGATATAGAATATGAACCTGCTTTTGTATACCTTTTTAATCAACAAGCTATCAGAGTACTTCTGAAATAGTTTTTGGATGTTATACAAGCCTGTCAGTTACAGAACTTATTTGGCGTGGTTCAAAATGCATTTGAGGGAAGTTATGTTTTTATTGCTAATATTCCCTATCGGAAGCACTTTAAACATTTCTAATGTTTATTTAGAGCGTAAACTTCAGCCGGATATTCAAAATTGGTTTTGGGCGTCATTATTCGAAACTTTTCATTTTAATATTCCAAAAACAAGATGTTTATTTTCAAACTTTCCTGGAGTTGGCGAGCTAAATTCATTGCCCATTTTTCCTCAACTGTGACGTCCAATGCCATTGTCTAAATGCATTGCGTAAATATTCAATTTAGGAGAAAAAATGTAAAATGAATTTTACAGGAATACGAAATATTAGCAAATGTGTCTGTCTGTGAGTGAACAACAAAAAAGGAATTTTAGTCCATTTCGGCACGATAGTCTTCGAGAAGTTCTGCAATTCTGTTTCGAATTGATCGGCGAGATTCACGAAGGTCGTGTTCGTCCTCGTTTTGCTGGTTTCTGGCAATTTGGTAAGCGGCGCTTAAAATCAAAATAAGTACTTTATTAGGTAGCCTTTATTTGTAAATTCATAATCGAATTTAACCCCATCTGTATTTGCTGACAACTAAATAATTGCTGGATGTCACAAAAAATTGAGATACACAATAAGATGAAAAGGTTAAAGTAACTAAAGGTAGCTATTTCTTAGGCAAATTTTTTGTCGTTTTCTAAGTCAAGTTTTTAACTATTACAATTTTCTATAACCATTTATGCTCTGTAAATGACAAAATTTAAATAAATATCATAAGTTATGATTCATAACAAAAAAAAGTTAGGCGATAATCGACGTTTGAAATTACCGGGTTTTCTAGTTAAATACGATAAATTTAGAAAATTATTTTTTTATCGATAAATTAATCGAAAATTTTACACCCTTCTGTTTATCCGTTACTATACATTGACCGATTCTTATCAAGAATTTATACATTTCGACAAAAATAGACAAAAAAGGGCGTATTGAGATTCGAACCCATGAACTTCTGGTTCAAAACATCTATTACCGGTAAACAGGTTTTCAGTTTCACAAATTTAGTTGGGTTTATAAATTATAATGCAAAAACATTTTTCGAAAAATATCGCCACCCGCAAATCTTTTTTTGATTTATTGAGCTGTAATGCTTACCTGATCATAAGTAATTCTTCCTCCTGCTGTTGAATAAGCGTTATTATATCAGAAAGTTCATCTTTGCCGATGGACTGGAGTTCTTTTTTAGTTTCTGACGCCTCATGTGCTAAAAACTTCATCTCCTTTGTAATATTGCTAATATCCTCTCGATATTTTTCAATATTAACGATTGGCCCAACATTCGTCCCAAACGCCTCTTCAAGTTTTGCGTGCTGAATAGTCCGTTTTTGCTGAATCTCAAATATCCGCGATTCAAGCATTCTATAAAGAAATGAATTTTTTCTTCAAAAATATGAAAATTTATCGAATATTTTTAAGGGATCATCAAGAAAAGGGCTTTTTAGATGTTTCATGCTCAGTTTTTTCATCCAAAATCCGTTCTCGCTGAGATATATTAGCCTTGATGTAAGTCTGCTTAGATTCGTTAAACGCCTCACTCATATCAGCCGTGCGAGACATTAAAAATCCAAATGCGGCCATTACAGCAAGAGACATTACTATGAAAATGCGCCAGCGAATCAGGGCAGGGTCCCGATTAAATTCGGCTTCAGTATCTATTGTCGATTTTATATTTTCGGCCTCGATAACTTTTGAATATTCTGGAGTGCCTCGGTCGGGGTTGTAATATCGATTTTTAACCCGTGGAGACCAGTCGTCTTTGATAGTACGGTCGACTCCGGGACTGGCGTGTTTGATAGCTTCAAGGTATGCATTTTGAATCGCATGAAATGTATCCGCTAAAATTAAAAATAAACAAGCTATTTTTTAGTACTGTATCGTAAACATATCCCTGATCTTTCGAAAAAAGTGGTCAAATTATTAATTTCTTGGCTATTTCTTTCCACAAAGTCTATACAAGACCTTCCTTCACAATTTCAAAATCTATCTCTTCCTAGGTCTGATTTTTTTTAGGTGAGTCACATAAAAAAGATAATTCGGTACTGCAGGGGGGGACAATATCGCCGAAAGTTTATTGGCAAAAAAATTCGGCGATATGGGAACAAAATCAATTTTTTCGTTCAAAAAATGAAAAAAGCGTAGGCGTTGGAAATGACGTCATATGTTAAACAATGTTTCAATTTTATAAGGAGCTTCACGATAGGTTTTAATGACGTGAATCACCAAAATGAGTAGAATTTAATACTCCATCAAACGCAATCAAATAAAAGTTGATTAGAGTAGATTTGGGAAATTCAATCCTAGAAGGGACGTCATTCATGACGCACACAAAGTAATTTGAGATATAAATCTCAAAAAAATTCGGCGATATGGGAACAGGAATTATTTTAGCTAAAAATCGTGATATTGCGTAGGTTAAATTNGGCGATTTCAGCACATTCGGCGATATTGGGCCCCCCTCTGTGGTACATTCGATCTTTCTGAAATTTTGAGCCACAATATAATATGCGAAAAATGATAATATGTGGCAAATTTCCGGTAAAAACCGGAAATCGAAAGAACGGCTCTGGAGCGCATTATAAAATGAAAAGTTATTTTATGACCAAAAATTCCAGACAGATCGAATGTGTCAATTTTGCCTTACCTCAAACGCTGTTTTGATCTACTGTTGTTTTTGTCTATAAGGACAGGTTAGATTTTCCCAAATTGTTTTTATAGACAGAAACCACAGTATCTACAAAAAACCGACCCCTAGGTTTTTGATCAGATTCTTAAATTTTTTTATTGAAATTGCGAATTTTTTTCGATAATTTTAAAAGATTTTCTGAAAATATTTTATGCAACGGTAAATAGTAGCTTGCTGAATTAGTACAAACATTTGTTTGATAATTATTTAGACTAAGGATGTTTTTTTAGGTCACCCCACCCTAGTCATTACGATTACGGGAAAACCATAGGCGATATCGAGAAATCTTTTTTTGCATTCAACTGCCAGCTGAAAAAACTCAATAGAGAAATTGTATTAGGTTGATTGAATATCCGGTTCACCGGGTATAAACCTCAAATTTAATACTGAAATAATAATATATATCCGGTTACCAGTGAACCGGTAGCCCAAAAAAAAGAAAAATCTATATATCGCTTTTTTAGTTTGCAGTTGAATGCCAAAAAACGTTTCTCGATATCGCCTATGGTTTTACCGTAATCGTCATGACTAGGGTAGGGTGAACTAAAAAAACTACTTAACCCTCTGAGGCATATCGATCATGATGCCCGAGTAACTTAAATCTCTTATTCCCTATTCTTTTAAAAGGCAAATGAGAGATTTAAGTTACTCGGGCATCATGATGGATATTGCTGTTTGAAATGCTATTTTTGAGCGTTATTACGGAAAAAGTAAAGTGCTTGCAACTTTATTCTTCTCTAGTCCTCTAGATTAAGGAAAGACTTAAACTTTAATACTGTGGTTCTTGTCTAAGCGGACACTTTGCAAAATCCGGTTTTGTCCGCTTAGACTTACCCCGGTTTTGTCCGCTTAGACTTAATCGGGCTCTAAATCACCCCTAGAGGGCACTAGAGAGCTTAAAATTGAAGCCAAATTCGCTGTAGACACTGGCGAACCTCATAACAAAAAGAACTACTGCCAAAAACTTAAATAAGAAGTTTTTTCTATATTTTTGGTATTTTCGAAACTTTAAATTAAAAAATCTCTCTAAGCGGACAAAATGGTAACTAAGTGAATTATATTTTTAAACCCTTGACATCGGCTATAGCCTATAGCTTGGCTTTTAAAATAAAACCCATTTAGTTACCATTTTTAATTGGCCGTAATTACCTAAATGACAATTTTCATTTCGCAAGTAAAAAAACACATACTGTACCTTAAAATAAAAGCTTGAAATGTTTTTAAATCTTTCGAAAAAATCCAGTTTTGTCCGCTTAGATTTAGGTTTTCAAAAAAAATGCGTAGGTTTTGCCGTTTTTGTCCGCTTAGACAAGAACCACAGTAGTATGTAATTCACACTTTATTAACCCTATAGAAAATGAAATTTACAAATTGTGCTTCAACCTACGCAATTCATTTTTTGAGGAAATGTGAGGCGTCAGAACAAAAATTAATAATGGAAAAGATTAAGAATTAAATTTTCTAAAAAGTGGCTTTTTCAGAAATAATTGCAATTTTCGGTCTTGAATCTACAGGTGTTTTCCGAAAAAAAACCTACGCAATTTATCGAAATCACTATTAAAGAAATATTTCAAAATGTTGTATTTGATCAATCAAAACTTCCGAAATTGTCCACTATATTTAAGTACAGAAAAATTGTGTGAACTAATGATCATTGTTTCGAAATTTCCGTTCGAATGTGACATTCTTCACCTCTGAATCTACAATCCCTATAGGGATATGTGCTAGACATATGTCACATACGATATTTTTATGACCAAATTTTTGAAATACTTTGAAAAAATTTCGAAAAACAAAATTTTTTTTCATAGCTCCCGACCCAGCCCTACCCAGAGACCAACTTTTTCGAGACAAGCAGGAGAAAATCTTGCACCGAAAAAAAAATTAGCATGGATGGCGGTGGCAGGAGTGGTTTCAAAGTCAAAATACCACTTTTTTTAACCAAAAATACGATTTTTTCAAATAAATTATCATTTTTCTCAAAAAATATCGATTTTTGAAAAAAAAATATTTATATCACAAGACGCGCAATAAAATTATACACAAACTAGTATATCAATTACGGGGGCTCCTGGTCCTTTTTACTAGTTTTTAAGCCATTTTTTTTTATTTAATTCGGTTTTTAAAAACAACTCATCCGATAACATTCTTAGATAGCTCAAACTGAGCACAAATATCTTGTGAAAAATAAAAAAAAATTAGTTCATCGGATTAATTTGTTTTATCTTTTTTCTTAGATTACTGAATTACTAGTTTTTCTTAAAAAAATTGGTAACAATCGTCAGATTCGGACCAATTTTCAAATAAATTATTCACCAGATATTTTGTGCTCTGTTTAAGCTATCTAGGATTCAAACGGATGAGTCGTTAGCAAAAGCTGAATTAAATAAAAAATTGGCTAAAAATCTAGTAAAAAAGGACCAGGAGCCCCCGTAATCGATATGCCGATAATTAATTCTAACTGGTCGATTTTTGCCCAAAATCGATTGGTGGACACGCTACATATGTGCTTGAGGAAATTGGCCAAAAATTACAGTATGATCATAAAACGGGTTTTTGCATCAAACTGGAAACTAAAAAATATGCGGGGAAAATTTTGCTTTACAATTTTAACGGTAATTCACGGTTTGAACCGGTGATTTTTCTACCACTGGAAACAAAAATTTAATTTTTTTCTGGTGGAGCAAAAAAAATGTTAAAATTTTTCCCCGAGGGTATGTTAGTTTTCTTCATAACAGTTAAGTGAAATCTCACACGGTTCGTCCGTGGTGGCACAGTCAAATCTGTCGCTGCTAAAACTAAGTTACCTAAACAGAAAAAACTGTCGTTTTCACGTTTACACTTATTAGCGCAATAAAATTCTTTACTATATCGATAAATGTGCCAGTCAAATTTGTGACTCACAAACAAAAAAAAATTTTCGAACATTTTTACAACAAACGTAAGGTAAAAATATATGTAGCGTTTTTCACCTTATACATTCATGAAGCTGGCAATATTAACCCTCGAAGGTCCCATGGTTCGATTTTTTTAGAAGGGTATTTCATTCCTGTGGGATTGGTACTGCTATCCGATCATTTTGAAATTTTCCGGTCCGAAACCTAGCCAAATGATAACAATTCAAGCAAAATGTCCCTACAGAGCCGGTTTTTCGATTTCCAATTGTCGAAAAACGGATATTTTTTTTTATAAATGCCCGGTAAAAAACAGAAATCAGATAACCCGGCTCTACAGTGTCATGTCGCGACATGTCGTTTTGAAAGTTGTGTGCTTACACAAAATTTCAAAAAGATCTTATGTGCCAGTTCCGAGCTATCTAATCGTTAGATTCTAACGGGAAGATTTATACCTAGACAAAATACCCTTCTAAAAAAACAATATTAGTTTTGAATATTTTACAAAATCATATTAAAATAAAAGAGGATGAAGGTTATTTTTGCAAAATTACCAACAAAAGGATTGAAATTTTATAACGATTTCTCAATCGAAATTACTACTTCTAACTTTCTTATCAAATCCCGAAGTGAAATTCAAAGATCGCAGAACCACTTAAAAATATCGGCTTGAGCCAACTTTCTATTAGGTTTTCCCCCGATTTGGTTTGAGCCTACTAGGCTGTCACCTGTGAGATTTGGGCCGAGACAAAGTTCAAAACATGGAATTTTGAGTACTCCCATTGTGTTCCTTAGTCAATTTGGAGTAAAAAATGGGCTTATCGCATATCGAAATTTTAACTCCCTGGTGTCTGGAATGGCCAAAATACAAACCGGTCATGAGAAAANGTGAAGCTGACGACAAGAAAACCTGGCCATTTGTTTTATGAAAGATAAGGTCTCAGAGAAGTTCTCTGCGAAATTTCAGAACATTTGCAAATCATTAACCCTGGGGGCTTTCTTTTTGAAATTGGCGCTGTTCCATTTTTTTTTAAAAGTTCAAATCATTATTTCTCTCAGAATATATTATCAACCGTTGGTTAAAATATTATATTAAATAACAGTTGAACAAGAGAAACATTTAGGGCTAAAATACGACTTTGTACGCCCAATTTTAAAAAAAATTCTAATTCGACCAATCAGAAGCCCGGATTTGAAATTTTTTGAGAAAATTGACAAATTTATACGAGAAATGTTCCTCTCGTTGATCTCAAGCCTATTACCATCTAATAATGAACGATTGATAATATACCTTAAAAGATATGTCGATTTCAAATTTCGAATGATATTGATGACTCATACTTAGGGAGCGCACCGGTAAAACTTAAGAGAACTACAGTAGTTGATACAAATTCTTCGACCTCACGGGGTTGTTGACTCAGAAAAAACGATTCCGGGCACAAAAAACGTTTTTGGCCATCTAGTGGTCAGAAATGGACTTTTAAACGCCCATTTAGAGCACTAACTTCGATTTTTAGCATATAAAACTCCATTTACCTGATTTTTCAGAAGTAGAGCCGTTGTCACAAAAAATTTCAAATTTCATTTTTTGGTCGAAATTTATGCAAAGATTTACTCTAAATCTTTTCTAAAATTTTTCCTAGGAGTTCACAGATCAGTTTCGGTCACTATAAGATGTCAAATTTCAGAGAACACGAAAAAACTATTGGCTAACCTTACCGAAGGGTGAAACCGGTAATTTAAACCAATAACCGGTATTATCACCGGCAAAAGATTCATTTTTCATAATTCTTGCCTTTGAATTTTGCTGAAGATTTTTCTTCCCGTTTTTCGTAAATTTCGACCGTTTAAAATTGGCCCGGTGCGCTCCCTACTCATACTATTTTTTCAAAATTTTAAATTGACTCATTAAAAATAAATAACAAAAGTTCCTCACTGTTTTCTGATTTCAGGATATCCATTATTATCCCCGGGTAACACTAAAAACTTATTTGCCTGTTAAAAGAATATATTATAAAAATATATATATATAAAGAACATATGGAATAAGTTTTTAGTGTTACCCGGGGATAATAATGGATAATATACAGGGTGTAAGATTTTTCCCTTCTTTTTTCCAAATTGGAGAGCGATGAGAACGATCAATTTTGGCAAAAACCTACGTCTTTCTCAGATTCAACCAATCAAAACGGCGGAATTCAAATCTATCCAATTTGGAAAAAAGAAGGGGAAAACCTTACACCCTGTATATAGTAGTTTTACCTAGTGCGCATTTTTAGATAAATTATGAGAACGTAACACAAGCGTAATTTTGCGTAAGCCATAGACTATGGCCCATAGATATTCAAAAGAGACTGAAAGTTCAATTTCAAAACAAAAGCCCCCGGGGTTGGACATTTTCTGAAATTTTGCAAAAATATCCTATGAGACCTTATCTACCATAAAACAAATGGCCAGATAATTTGGTAGACAATTTCCGGTTTTGCAATTAATAAAGTGGCTCATCGCTGAAATTTTATCATTATGAAAAATCGCAAGAAAGCTTGATTTTTGAAATTTTATTTTTTAGCCAAAAGTCTTCGAATTTTTTTCTCTTCCCTTGGATACCCATATTAGGTCATTTGTAATTCTCGAATTTCGAAAAAAATCTCGAAAATTTTTTTTTTCAATTTTTCACAAAAAATTATCAGGAATGGCTTCCTCGGATTTTTTAAACCGCTCTTAGTCTCTATTTTAGCCTCGACAGGTGACAGGCTAGAGCCTACTTTCGAAAATATCGGATCACTTTTTTTGTCGAAATTTTTTTCAAGTGACCTTAAAACATTCATATTTCGATGTTAGGGTTGAATTTTCACCGAAATTTCTGCTTGCTTTTGCCAACATTTTGGCGAATTTGATAATTTAACCTAGAAGGAGACAGATTTTTCAACGACTAATGTATCAAAATTATTAACAATTCCAACCAGTATTTTTAAATGAATTCTTGTTGCTAAATGGCTTTTACTACAGTAGAAAAAATTTGGAAGATTCAAAATTAAAATCAAATTTCGAAATTCAAAATAAATTTTGAAAATTAAAATTTCACTAAAAACTCTTCAGTTCAAAATACAGACGTAAACGTAAGATATATTATTAACCTGATTTAGTTGATGGATTATTATCAGGATGATAAATTCTTGCTAAATGAATAAAAGCATTTTTAACCTCTTCTCGCGTCGCATCTCTTTTTACATTTAAAATTGTCCATGGATCAGAAAAAATTTTATTCGAATTTAGCCGAATTGTCCTTATAGAGGCTCTCCATATCATATTAAAATTGATAAATTTTGTGGGAGAATTCTACTATCTCTCAAAATTAGGAAATTATTCTATTCTCTATTTATTTACGAAAGATATTGCTCAAGTTTGAATGTGAGCGTTTTGATTGGGTAGAGCAGAAACCACGTGATCGCTTGTGAAGAATTTAACTTTAATTTAGATATTTTGAAGGGTTTCTTTGCGATGGACTGAAATAACAATTTTTACACTCGAAAATTATAATCGAGTTTGTTATTTTGTAGAGAATTTTTTAAGCCAAAGGCTTTTTTCGGTATTTTAGTTTTTTATCTTAAAAAATACGCCCGGAACTGTGATATCCTAGACATTTCGTTTATAGCAAATATAATATAACTAGGGTGCGCAGCGGGAACCCAACGGACTAAACTAAAACCGATGATAAAAATTTCTTTGCTATCTGGGGGTTATCGCCACAAAAAAAATGATTCTGGGCAAAAAAGAATTCCGCGTAGGCGGAATATTCTAAATTTGCTCCAAAAAAATTTCTCAGCTTAATTTTTCACCTACTAGTTTACGGTCTCAAATTTTATGGAGAACACGAAAAACGTATTTGCCAACCTTGGCGGACTTCTTATCACCGGTAAAAATCCGAATTTATTTTTCCCCTTTGAATTCTGCCCAAGATTTTTTTTTTCGTTGATATACGATTTCGAAGATCCTGCCTAGTGTCATTTTTATCTTGAGCGTCATCACTTTGAGCCAGTGCCCAATCATAATACCCGATTGTCGACTCAATTCAAGAATCCCTCGATTTGATTGGCCACTTTATCAAATTGATGACGCTCAAGATAAAAATTACACTAGGCAGGATCTTCGATATCGACTGTTCAAAAGTTAGAAATTTGCCCGCTGTGCATCCTAAATATAAGTCATTAAAAAGGCGAAAATAAAAAAAATAAGGACACCGACGCCTATTCATCATTTCATATTGAAAATTATTGGAGCTTAGTTTTTATCTTATCTTATAGGCTATCTATAGCGTGTCAACTGGTCACTCTCCACCATTAAAATCACCACAGATTCATATAGAAATACTCGGTGCATTAAATGATTTAATTTAAGGGGGTAGGTGTCGGTTTTTTTTGAGCCCTCGATAGAATTAATTTATGATACATTAATATCGGTTATGACTAAAGTTGACCCAAGGAATCTCATGGTGGCAATTATTTTTTTCAAAACAATCTAGAACAAAATTCGAATATTCTTTTGCTTTAATCCGCATAAAACCGGTATTCCACCATGATATGAACATTTTTTATTGGTGAATATGACCCACCGAAAACGACGCATGACATTAAAATTATCGGAAATGTCTAAATCGAATTCTAGAAATTTCAATTATTTTTAAGCCAAAATGTTAAACCTAATTATCGAATTTGACGCTGATTGGTTAAAAATTTTGATTAGCTGTAAGCCAACTTTTTGATCAGTGAAATCTCAGCTTCAATTTGGCTGTACTTTTGTTCCGANGCAAAATATTTTATTTTCCAAAACTATCAAATTTGAGTTTTTTCTCAGTTTTTGAGCTCTGTAGACTTCAGATACGTCAAATATTCATTTTTGCTATTTTTGTTTACTTAGTCTGACGTTAAAGTAAGATTCTCAATCTATAGGCAGCTAAATTATTTTTTTAACGAAAAAATTTTCTAAAATTTATAAGAGAAAATTGAATAAATAAAAAAAAACCGTAAATCAGCCTATTGGAAGTCAAAACATGTACAAAAACTCAAAAAATTTAAAAAACGTTTCCAACACCTGAAAAATTTGTTAATGAAAATTTTGAGTCCTTATAATTTATTTTTCATAAAATTACCTTCATAAACTATCGGGGTTTCTGAGCATTTTCTTCAATATAATAATAATTAAGGTTTTGACTATATCAAACTAGTTTTGTCAATTAATTAAAGCTCCATGATAAAGTCTCCCATTTAAGGACAAAAAAAACCGCTCGTGTTCTATTTTTTACCTGATTTTCAGTTTTTGAGTCTTGTAGACATCTAATATGCCGGAATAATTTTTTAACCATTTTTTTTAAAGCTGGCGATCAATATAAGGCACTTTTTGAGCTACTTGTTGAGCCACTATTTTTACCATTTTTAGAGAAACCGACTGATTCGATTAAGTCCTTAGATAGCTCAAACTGACTCCAAATATTAAGAAAAAAAATAACTCAAAAAAAGGTCCAAATCAGACCATTTTTTCCAATTATTTAAAATCAAAACCGATAATTAAACAATTGCAGTAATGTAGGAAAAAATAACAAAAATGTTCCGATTCGGATCAATTGTTTGTATTTTATTATTCACTAGATATTTGTGCTCAGTTTAAGCAGTCTCATAATAACCAATTCATATAACCAAAATTTATATATTTTAATGTTACCTAGATCAGAGAAAACAGGATCAACAACGATGGTCGTTAATAATATCCAGCGACTCCACATGTTTCGACACGTCAAAGTTTGGTTATCTAAAATATTTTTTTAGTTTGTCAGAACAACATTTTAACAAAAGACAGTTTTGTAAAGAAAAGAACTTTTTGATGTTTTACCATCAATTTTTATAGAAAAAAAAAAGAATAAACCCAAAAATATCATTATAAAAACACTTGATTGTATCGTTTTTGAGGTATTGTATTTTTTAAATTAAACATTTGATATCTGCAACGTTTCTTACGCATCTTCAGGCTACAGTTTTTACAAATCAGAATTTTCGATAACTGTAAAGATACTGTAAAGATATTGTTAAGATACTGTAAAGATATACTGTAGGTGAACACCAGAAAAATAGCCGAAAAACCGCTATCTGCGAACATATTAAAAACTGCAAAACTTACAAATCCAAATTTGAACATTTCAAATTAACAGAAAAATTCCGTTCACAACTCGTTTGGCGCGAGTATTCTATCCATCGATGAATTGGCTAGCCTTAGATAAACGGTTAGGTTTGGACTGTGACGTCCATCTTACTCTTATTAAGTACCACACTTCGGAAAGAGAGGTGCAAGGGATGCGCGATAGGATGTAGTAGCACTGCCGGTTCCAATACGCGGCTAGTACCGTTCTTACAAGTATAATTAAACTTTGATTGCAGTGTATCGGACGTGTAAATTTTACCACGTTCCGATAAAAATATTTTAAATACAAATAATGGCTAAATAAAAAGTGGTTCAAATTAATCAATTGATATTACTTTGGAATATCTGTAGATACAAAATTAGGAATTAACCATTAAATTAAACATTAGAAGTTACTATTTGAAGGTTGATTTTCAGAATATTTGAAAATTTTGGATCTAGTGAAAATTCTGAATTATAATCATAATATAATGAGAAAAAAGAAACTTTTAGTTGAAGAAACAATAAATTTAATTTTGAACAGTTTTATTAGACGACACAATTCTAAGTCTTTGATGGAAATAACCTTTCTGACAAAACCAGAATGTACAAATTGATTTTTTTTTTCGGATAAAAAATACAACTCTTTATTTTCAAATAGATTTGTTTTTGATTAATGCGCGGGCCGACAAATAATTCATGATGTCACTTTAACAGTTGACTTGAGTGAGTACACGTGAATTTTAGCGCTATACAATGGTATAAAAAATTATACAAATGCTGACCATTTAATCAGAACGCAAACCTTTGTATGCCAACTTTAAAATACAGTTGAGTTGATACCGAGATTAATATCACTGTAGAGATACTGTAAATATATTTTAATAAAATCAGTTAGTTTCGTTAAGTGTTTAAAGATAACTGTGAATTTTTTATTTCAATCGTTTTAAATTTGCAATTTTGGCATTGAGCCGTGATATTTTTGGTCCAGGATTAAAATCACTTCTTTAAATATCATCCAAAGAATAAACAACAAAGTTAAAGGAACGCAAGAATACATTGTGGGAGATGTGCTATGCAACCTATGGGCTTTGTATCGTATGAAAGTAATTTTCATAGACAGCTTTTTCAACCTTAATGTCTCTATATACGGTTGTGATAAGATAGTTATTCGGGTATGGTGAATAGTGATTTGACAACGCGATATAATGACCAATTGGTGGATTTCGAATTACGATTAACCCTTTTTGGAATTGATGATCCTTCAGATATTTTTTTCATTTCGTGCTTAGTGTGTTCACCGTACGCCAAAAACCAATTTTAAGAAGCGAAATGTCATTAAAAATTTACCACAAGGTGGCTGGAGGCGTTGAAGTTCGAAAAATCGAAATTTTATTCTTACTAGAAATCTACGCAGTGATTATATTCGACAGCTAGTTAGTGTTTTTCAGAATCCCTTTGGTTTTCCCAGAAAAGATTTTTATTTTATGTTGAAATTTGACCAACCCCCCCCCCCAAGGGGGGGGGGCTTCATAGGCAGGGAGTCTGCAATATGGTGCAGGCGTAATAGGAGGAATATTACATCACGCAAAAAGCAAGATGGAGAATTCTACATTTCGCTTTTAAAGCAAAATGGAGAATCAGCAAATGTTCGAAAAAAGCAAAATTGTAGAACAAGTTAAATGTAGAAAAGCTTGAATCTAGAAAAGGTGAAATGTATAGATAAGTAAAATGTAGGAAATCAGCGCGAAAATCCAAACGAAAAGTGTTCAAACTAAAATCAGCGAAAATTATTTACGAAATTTCTTTAGCATTTTTTCAGGACCACCCTTGTCAGCATAATTCTTCGGAAAGGTTATTAAAATATATATTGATAAATTGTTTTTTGTTTACTGTTACAGGGGGGGCAATATTGCCGAATTTTCCGAATCGCCGGAAAAAACCTACGGCAATTTCACAATTTGTAGCTAAAATGATGCAGTACATATCGCCCCATGTGCCAATATACGCCGAATTTGCCGTAAGTTGAAGTATCAGATACTTGCAATAGTCTTGACAACATTCCTCAAGGGTTTGTTACTATTGTATTTAGAAAAATATAAATTATTTTCTTAAGCCAAGGTTTCTCAGAAAACTTCACTTTGAAATGTGTAAAAAGAGGCTCAATTATTGACGCCCACTCCCTTAAACCTCCGAAGCCTATAAAAAAAGTTCCGCCGAGGCATTAAAAGCCTTTCAGGGTAATTGTTGAC
>SCLH01000753.1:12517-24105 GCA_004367855.1 Oikopleura vanhoeffeni | reverse complement strand
ATTCCCAAATAAGTGACTCATAATCTGTCTGTAAAAACAGTCAGTTACTTAGAGAAAAAAATTAAGAATCTCTCTCTTTTACGGAAAACTCTTATAAGATAAACCTTCAATTTTTTCTTTATGATCAAGTTGAAAAGTCAAATTTTCAAAAAAAAAGTTTAAAAATCAATGTTGATTAAACCAGGTGATACATCTTCATGGTATGTTCCAGGAAATGTATGTTTATCTGAATAACTGCGGAGTGCTCTGTTTCACTCATTTCTTTTGTCTGATTGACTATATCCCTTATTCACACTTTTGTTTATATTCCGGCCCTACTACTTAAAAACACAACGCGTTTCATAATCAGGGCCGGGATATTAACAAAAGTGTGAATAGGTGATATCTGTTGGGAATCAAAAAATATTTCTAAATAAGTTCAAAGTATTCATGAAAAAATCACGTTTTTTATGAAAAAATGGTAGTTTTCTCAATTTAATGAAATTATTTGATTATTACAATATAAAGGGAGTACCCCCACGCCATTAAGTGATTTTCAAACGTTTGTTCTGATCTGAATAAAAGTTGCTTGAGTTTCATTTTCAGGGACCCACGAGATATTTGTCTAAATTTTACAAAAAAACTACTCAAATTTTTTTTGTATGATCGTACCGGTATTTGTACCGGTACAAAAAGTCGATTTTCGCATTTTTTTTATGCATTTTAATTGGCCGAGGCGATGACAGATTTTTTTTTATTCGTGGGGGATATGAATGAATTTAAAAAATACAGAAGAATATCCGAAGAAATTTTGAAAGATCATCTAATTTGTCCGTAATCTGAAGTCAAAAAAATTTTCCCTGAAAAGCGTTATTTTGAAATCGAACATATTTGGAGAATGTTCAAGCACTTTTCGATATCTTGTTTAGTTTATGATTACGAGGTGCTTGAAGTTGAGGTTACTCCAAAAGTGGGCAAAATATGTTTTTTTCTCAGGTTTGCAAAACTATTTTTAAAGAAAATAATTTTTTTCAATATCTACAATGTATCAGCATTAAAAATGACAAAGAAATAAGTCAGATCCGATGTCTTTATCACGAGTTTCAGTCAATTATTTGGGAAAAATACTTAACAAAAATGGAATTCCACAAATTTATGATTTTTTTTTCGGTGAATTTTCAATTTTCAATATTTTTTGTAAGCAAACCGTTTACAAATTTATGAATGCAACAAAAATTGATATTCTACCACATATGGTTCTCGCTATTCCTTATATTTCTGATCCGTTATACTTCTGATCCGTTTTAGATGCGTTATATTTCTTATAAGAAACCATTCGAAATTTTTTATTTTCAAAAATTTATTTTATTTTGATTCTCAAGATCAAAATAAGAGTGAACTAATACAACTAAAATTAGCGTCAACGGGGTTACACTTTAAAAATTACAGCCAGTAGAAGGAAAATTATACTTTAAAAAAAAAAGTAACTTTGGAAATTTTTTTACATCGAAATTTTTTTATCAATTTTTTTGAATGAAACTGATAACAAAATTGAGAATGAAGTAAAAATTAGCTTACTATCATGTCTGAGAGCTGTAATATAACGTCCGTGGGGTACTCCCTTAAGGCAAATATGGTATGAGAGTACCACTCTGGCAATTCTATATTCGGGACAGCTCTTATAGTCCAAAAATGGCATTTCTAGCTATTCTAAACGAAAAACCTTTCGCAAAAACATCTTTAAGGGGGATTTTACGGCACCACCGACCCGATTGCTGCCCCCTGAGGGCTTAATCCGAAAAAATAGAACAAATTCGCTTAAATTCAAACCTTTTACCAAACTTTCACGAAATCTCAAAATTTTCCGACGCAAGCTCTAGGACCTAGAGTCTAGGATCCTTGTTAAGTTGAAAAAGCCGAGGGACGCGTGTTTAACTTCAGTTAACCAGATGGTTGGTGGGAGTGGTACTTAATTTTTTATTAATTTTTTCACAGCATTCATGATAATTTTTGCGATTTAGCGCCACCTATGAAATAAATCTAAATTCTGGGCCCGAACGTCGATTCCCACGTGAATAAAATGATCATTCGTGAAAAATCGTAAAAATTGGGTCATGGACGTAGGCTGGCAAAAAATTTTAAGATTAATTTTTGGCACTTTTCTAGAGGTGGGAGAGCCTATTCCAAACATGAAAAATATATTTTATTTAATCTTAAAGATTCATCAAAACCTTGTCTTTGCATAAAAAGTATAATGAAGTTACTACTGTCCTCCGTTTATTCTTGAGGCGCAGTTTCAAAAGGTCCAGATTGCTTCGACCACCCCCTTAAGAGTTCTATAGGCCAGACAGACTTTTGAAACACATGCTGTCTAAATATATACTGCGTTTATTATAATTAACTCGAAATATCAAACTGCCAAACCATTTGTGAGTGACCAACAAAAACGGTTTATGTTGGTTTTTTATACAAAGGTTGTTAATAAAATGATGTTTATACAGAAGTGTTTATACACAGCAGATACGCTCCAAATAAACAAGAATTCTTCTGAAATTTAACTCAGTTCCAAAAAACGAACGAGTCGGTTGTTTATTTGACTCGAAATCCAAAAATGTAATGTGTTTTTAAGTAAGATTTAATAAATTCAACATTTATGGAGCTTTCGATTAATTTCAAAGTTTGATTCACAGTCATTTCTGTTACAAGGTTTTTGTTACAGTTAAATATTTTCCCAATATTTGCATCTAAGTAATTTGGCAACAGTGGAGAATATCTTGAGCAAACACATATCGAAAATGTTTTTGAGACACATTTCAACTTTTTCCCAAAAGTGTTTGAGGCCAAACTTTGAGGCCATTCGGAAAAAACGTGATGACATTTTTTGACAAAATATATTAATTTTTTGGGATAATTATGAAGTGTTTAAAAATGTTTCCGACTCTCGGATGCAATTAAGGCAAAAATCTCAAAAACCGAGTCAACAAAATTGAACCCGTCGTCTCTGGCTTTTATAAATGTGGATTTGATCTTAATTGCATAGAAGTTGTAGAAATGAATCTCTTTCCCGATGATCTCAAAATAAAGTTTTTTTAGTTTTATGCATTTGAAGCAAAAGTAAGAAATATGAGCATACAAATTAATTGGAATTTTCTGGCGGCGAATAACTAGATACGAATCATGCCAATCTCATATCGCTTGAACAAATTTATCTCTATTTGAATGGTTTAGTGATCATTCTTACATCGGTCATGATATGAGTTTGTTGAGATGTTTGGACGTGATTATATTTTGAAAAGGCTTAAGGTATTTATAAAGTAGGTCTGTTCCCAAATTTGAAATCTGTTCTGCCAATAAGACACATTTCAAAATGACAGAAATCTGATTTTCAGGGTTCACCACCCCTAACATTGAGGGGGTTGTGCGTGAAAATAATGCATGAGTGAAAAAATCGTTAATATATATTTCTAGATCCTTCTCCCAATAATTTATTCTTAAAAATAAGAAAACCAGATTATCTGATTTGTTTTTTTTCTAAAGTGTGGGCGAGGGCGTGGGCTGAGCAAACACAGACAGTTCCCACCAACAAAGGAAATTATATCCAATAATTATTTCACGTTAAAAACCGCAGAGAATTGACGTTTTGGACGATCTTGACAACATATATCCGAATTATCGTTTTATAAATTATCATACGTTTCATAAATGGTCTGGTTTTATTCATTTGAAACAAAATTGGAGCCGAGATTGAACAGATTGTTTCTGAATTTTATTTTTGACGTCCTAAAAACGGAGAAGTGATTTTTTCAAACTGGGACGCGCTCATTACTATTCGAAGACGTAGTACTATCACAAATATCTTTGTTTGATTCATTCAAAGCAAATGAGCCGATAGATTAACAACTTTCTGTAATTGGAGAACCTACTTTTACCGGTTTTTGTAGTACGGCCTGGTGAGCATCCTTCACAGAATCCAAAAAATACTTGCAGTTGATAGAGAAGATTTTAGTCTCCAGTATTTTATTTCTCATTTATTCTTATCTGCCCGTTATGGACTCTTCCAGTCCAGCTGGAAAAGAGGGCTATTTTCCCAGTAATTCCAACATTCTACACCCACAACCCCCCTAAAGCACACTTAAAACAGCGATAATAATTTTCAAAATTTTCTTACAGATCATTAAGGCTTTTATGTTAGTTGCTTGAATTGATTTTTCTACGAAAATTATTCAAAATTATAAAAGTAAAATCTTACTTTTTACCGATATAAAATTCAGTTAACTTTTTTCAAACCAATATTTTCTCAGGGAAATAATTCTCTATGAACAAAAGCTGTGGCATAAAGCTGATTTTAACTGTTTGAATCCAAGGTAAGACAGTGCAGCACTGTCAGTGCTCTAAACTCGCTAAATTTGATCGAAATTGGCGACAAATTTTGGATAATTTGTCAATCAACCATCGCCAAAAAATCAATCTTAACCAATTTTGGCTGAAATTTATTTGTGATTCCTAACCAGTCTTTTTTAACAACACAGCAAATTACATCATGATATTTTAAACTTTTATCCTGAGAATTGTTTTTCATTACATTTATAAAGGCAGATATAAGCTTTCGTCTATTTTCAGCAGGCATAATTAGACGTCTGAAGGATTCATCTGTTTGATCTTTGACGTAAAAATATTTTTTTTGAGCGGCCCTGACATGTCCCGCTTCGACTATATAATTTTTCAGTTTATGCAGTTTTAGCAGTTAACTTCTGACACAAAATTCAAATAAAAAAATATTTTTACGTCAGAGATCACAACAGATGAACCTCAAATGATCAGTTATTGCCTCTGAAAATAGACGAAGCTTATATATGCCTTTATAAATGTAATAAAAAACAATCTCTAGGATAATAATTAAAATATGATGATTTAATCCTGTGTTGTAAAAAAGACTGGTTAGGCAACCACCAAATGAATTTCAGCCCAAAATTGGTTAAGAATGATTTATTGGCGGATGGACTGATTGACAACATTATCCAAAATTTGTCGCCAATTTCGATCAAATAAGCGAACTTTAGAACGCACGTGACAGTGCTGCACATGTCTTACCTGGATTCAAAACCAGTTTAAAATCAGCTTATGCCACAGCTTTGTTCGATCGAGAGAATTATATCCCTGAAAAATATTGGTTGAAAAGAAGGTTAACATGAATTTTATATCGGTAAACAAGGTAAGATTTACTTTATAATTGGAATATTTTTCGTAGAAAAAATCAATTCTCGAGCACTAAAATAAAAGCCTTAATGATCTGTAAGAAATTTTGAAAATATTATCGCTGTTTTAAGTGTGCTTTAGGGGGGTTGATTGGTGAGTAGACATGTTGGAATTAGCTGGAAAACTAGTCCTCTTTTCCAGCTGGACTGGAAAGTCGAAACGGGCAGTATCGAAGAGTATAAAAATGAAGATAAAAAACTCGGAGACTAAAATCTTTCTTCCTATCAACTGCAAGTATTTTTTGAATTCTGTGAAGGATCGCTCACCAGTGGCCTACTACAAAAACCGCGTAAAATAGTTCTCAATTCTTACAAAGTTGTTAATCTATCGCCTCAATTCTGCTTTGAATTGAATCCAAACAAAGATATTTTGAAGTACTACGTCTTCGAATAGTAAATGAGCCTCCCAGTTGAAAAAATCACTTCTTCCGTTTAGGACGTAAAAATAAAATTCAGAAACAATCTGTTCAATTCCTCCAATTTTGTTTCAAATGAATAAAACCAGACCATTTATAAACGTATGATAATTTATAAAACATAAATTTCGGATATATGTTGCCAAGTATCGTCCAAAACGTCATTCTCTGGGTTTTTAAACGTGAAAATAAGTTATTGGATATAATTCCTTTGTTGGTGGGAGATGTCTCGTGTTGCTCAGCCCAACCCCTTGCCCACACTCTAGAAAAGAAACCAATCCAGATAATCGTTTCCTTATTTTAAGAATAAACTTATTGGCAGAAGAATCTAGAAAATATATTTTCACTCCATGCATTAATTTCACGCGCACAACCCCCTCATTTTTAGGGTGGTGGAACCTGGAATTCTGACTTTCTATCATTTGAAATGTGGTCTTATTGGCAAGAACAGATTTCAAAATTGGGAACAGACCGACTTATAAATACCTTTTTTAAAGCTTTTCAAAATTAAATCACGTCCAAACATCTCAACAAACTCAATATCATAAACCGAATGATGAAGAAAGATCACTAACCATTAAAATAGAGAGTAAATTTGTTCAAGCGATACTGAGATCGCGCATGATTTCGTATCTAGTTATCGCCGCCAGAAAATGCATTAATTGTATGCTCATAACTTTATTCAGCTTCAAAATTGCATATAACTAAAAAAACTTTATTTGTTGAGATCTATCGGGGAAACAGCAGATTCGATTTCTACAACTCTAAAGCAATTAAGATCAAATCACATTAATAAAAGCCAGAGACGACGGTTCAATTTTTGTTGAACTCGTTTTTCTGAGATTTTTGCCTCAATGCACGTCGAGAGTCGTAAACATTTAACACTTCATAATTATCCCAAAAAATTAATATATTTTGTCAAAAATGTATCAACGTTTTTGAATGGCCTCAAAGTTTGGCCTCAAACAACTTTGGGAAAAAGTTGAAATGTGTCTAAAAAACATTTTACGATATTGTTTGCTCAAGAATATTCCTCGCACTCGTCCCAAATATTAATTGCAAATATCTGCGAAAATATTATAACTGTTAAAAAAACCTTGTTACACGAATGACTGTGAATCAAACTTTGAAATAAACTCGAAAAGCTCCATAAAGTTCAATTTATAAATCTATACTTAAAAATGAAAAAAATTACATTTTTGGCATTTCGAAAGTCAATAAATACGCCGACTCGCTTCGTTTTTTTGGAAGTGAGTAAATTTCAGGAATGATTTCTTGTTATTGGGAGCGTAATCTGCTGTGTAAAAAACACTTCTTAAAACACACATTTTATTCACAACCTTTGTATAAAAACAACCATAAACCGTTTATGTGTCTCACTCAACAAAATATTTGCAGTTTGATATTTTCGAGTTAATAATAAAAACCGCAGTATATATTGAGATCAGCAAAATGGGTTTCAAAAGTCTGTTCTGGCCTATAGAATCTTAGAGGCGTGGTCGAGGCAATCTGGACCTCTTGAAACTCGCGCCTCAAAGAAAAACGGACACGAGAGAATTCATTATACTTGTGTATGCAAAGACAAGGTTTGATGAAATCTTTGAGACGTAAATAAAAATATATTTTCCATGTTGGAATAGGCTTCTCCAACTCTAGAAAAGTGCCAAAAATTAATCTTAATTTTTTGCCAGCCCTTCGCCATCGACCCAGATTTTTCACTGAGATATTTTATCAACGTGGGGAAATCGAACGTTCGGAGCCAGATTATTATTTAGCCTAGTGGGCGCAAAATGCAATAATGATCATCGAAAATGCTTGTGAAAAAATTAAAAAAAAAATTAAGTACCGACGTCCACCAACATCTGGTAATCCGAAGTTTAAACCACGCGTTACCCTCGCTTTTTCAACTTAACACAGGATCTATGACTCTAGGCCTAAGCTTAGCATCGTAAATATTTTGAGATTTCGTGAAAGTTGGTAAAAAATGTTTGAATTTAAGCAATTGTTTCTATTTTTTCGGATTTTTGCCTCAGGGGCAGCATATCGGGTCGGTGGTGCCGCAAAATCTCCTTTTAGAATGTAGCGAATAGATCTTTACCTTTAGACAAATAGAAAGCACTTTTATGACTATAAGAGCTGTTCCGATGAAAGAATTGCCAGAGGGTATCTGTATACATTGCCTTAGGGGAGACTCCCACCGGAAACCTTATATTTAGCTCTCAAGACATGATAGTAAGCTAACTTTTTACTTCAATTTCAATTTGTCATCAGTTTCCATTCAAAAAAATGATAAATAAAAATTTCGATGAAAAAAAAATTTCCAAATTACCTATTTTTTTTTTAATATAATTTCTTTTTGTATGGCTGTAATTTTAAAGTTTTACCCCGTTGACGCTAATTTTGTTTGTATAGTTCACTCTTATTTTGATCTTTGAGAATCAAAAAAATAAAGTTAACTTTTGAAAATAAAATTTAATGGTTTCTTATAAGAAATATAACTGATCTGAACGGATCAGAAATGTAAGGAATAGCGGGGAACCATAATGCTGGAATGAATATCAATTTTTTGTTGCATTCATAATTTTAACGCGTTTGCTTACAAAAAATTTTAAAATTAAAAAATTCACGCGGAAAAAAAATCATAAAATTTGCAGAATTCCATTTTTTTTTTTTTAAAGTTTTATTTTTTCCAATAATGAACTGAAAGTCGTGAATAAAGACATCGGATCTGACTAATTGTTTTTGTCATTTTTATTTTAAATTGCTGATACATGTAGAATATTGAAAAAACTTATTTTCTTTAAAAATGTTTTGGCTACCTGAGAAAAAAAACATATTTTTGCCCAATTTGACAGTAACCTAAACTTCAAGCACCTCGTAATCATAAACTAACAAGATATTCAGACAAGGTCCTAAACATTCTCCAATATGTTTCGAATTCCAAAATAACGCTTCTCAGGGCAAAATTTTTTTTGACTTCAGATTACGGACAATTAGATGATCTTCAAAATTCTTCGGCAATGATTCTCACCTGTATTTTTAAAATCATTCATATCCCTCATCGAATGAACAACAAATCGTTATCGCCTCGGCCAATAAAATGTAATGAAAAAAATCAAGAATCGTAACGATCAAATACAAAAAAAATTGAGTAGTTTTTTGTAAAATTAGACAAATATCTCGTGGGTCCCAGAACATGAAACCAAAACAACTTTTATTACAGCTCAAACAAAACCGCCTTGAAAAAATCACTTAATGCGTTGGGGTACTACCCTTAAATATTGTAATAATCAAATAAATTTCAATTGAATTGAGGAAAACTACCATTTTTTTTCATAAAAAACGTTGATTTTCATGAATTGTGAAACTATTAGAATATATTTTTTGATTCCCAACAGATAGCCCTACTTCACACTTTTTGTTAATATCCCGGCCCTGATAGGAAACGTAGTGGTTGTTTAAGTAGTAGGGCCAGGTATAAACAAAAGTGTGAATAAGGAATATAGTCAAATCAGACAAAAGAAATGAGTAAAACAGACATCTGTCCGCAGTATTCAGATAAACCATACATTTCCTGGAACCTACCCATGAGGATGTTATCACCTGGTTTAATTAACATTTGATTTTTAAACGTTGTTTTTGCGAAATATGACTTTCAACTTGAATCATCAAAGGAAAAATTGAAGGTTATCTTAAGAGAGTTTTCTGTAAACAAGGTCAACAATTACCCTGAAAGGCTTTTAATGCCTCGGCGGAACTTTTTTTATAGGCTTCGGAGGTTTAAGGGAGTGGGCGTCAATAATTGAGCCTCTTTTTACACATTTCAAAGTGAAGTTTTCTGAGAAACCTTGGCTTAAGAAAATAATTTATATTTTTCTAAATACAATAGTAACAAACCCTTGAGGAATGTTGTCAAGACTATTGCAAGTATCTGATACTTCAACTTACGGCAAATTCGGCGTATATTGGCACATGGGGCGATATGTACTGCATCATTTTAGCTACAAATTGTGAAATTGCCGTAGGTTTTTTCCGGCGATTCGGAAAATTCGGCAATATTGCCCCCCCTGTAACAGTAAACAAAAAACAATTTATCAATATATATTTTAATAACCTTTCCGAAGAATTATGCTGACAAGGGTGGTCCTGAAAAAATGCTAAAGAAATTTCGTAAATAATTTTCGCTGATTTTAGTTTGAACACTTTTCGTTTGGATTTTCGCGCTGATTTCCTACATTTTACTTATCTATACATTTCACCTTTTCTAGATTCAAGCTTTTCTACATTTAACTTGTTCTACAATTTTGCTTTTTTCGAACATTTGCTGATTCTCCATTTTGCTTTAAAAGCGAAATGTAGAATTCTCCATCTTGCTTTTTGCGTGATGTAATATTCCTCCTATTACGCCTGCACCATATTGCAGACTCCCTGCCTATGAAGCCCCCCCCCCTTGGGGGGGGGGGTTGGTCAAATTTCAACATAAAATAAAAATCTTTTCTGGGAAAACCAAAGGGATTCTGAAAAACACTAACTAGCTGTCGAATATAATCACTGCGTAGATTTCTAGTAAGAATAAAATTTCGATTTTTCGAACTTCAACGCCTCCAGCCACCTTGTGGTAAATTTTTAATGACATTTCGCTTCTTAAAATTGGTTTTTGGCGTACGGTGAACACACTAAGCACGAAATGAAAAAAATATCTGAAGGATCATCAATTCCAAAAAGGGTTAATCGTAATTCGAAATCCACCAATTGGTCATTATATCGCGTTGTCAAATCACTATTCACCATACCCGAATAACTATCTTATCACAACCGTATATAGAGACATTAAGGTTGAAAAAGCTGTCTATGAAAATTACTTTCATACGATACAAAGCCCATAGGTTGCATAGCACATCTCCCACAATGTATTCTTGCGTTCCTTTAACTTTGTTGTTTATTCTTTGGATGATATTTAAAGAAGTGATTTTAATCCTGGACCAAAAATATCACGGCTCAATGCCAAAATTGCAAATTTAAAACGATTGAAATAAAAAATTCACAGTTATCTTTAAACACTTAACGAAACTAACTGATTTTATTAAAATATATTTACAGTATCTCTACAGTGATATTAATCTCGGTATCAACTCAACTGTATTTTAAAGTTGGCATACAAAGGTTTGCGTTCTGATTAAATGGTCAGCATTTGTATAATTTTTTATACCATTGTATAGCGCTAAAATTCACGTGTACTCACTCAAGTCAACTGTTAAAGTGACATCATGAATTATTTGTCGGCCCGCGCATTAATCAAAAACAAATCTATTTGAAAATAAAGAGTTGTATTTTTTATCCGAAAAAAAAAATCAATTTGTACATTCTGGTTTTGTCAGAAAGGTTATTTCCATCAAAGACTTAGAATTGTGTCGTCTAATAAAACTGTTCAAAATTAAATTTATTGTTTCTTCAACTAAAAGTTTCTTTTTTCTCATTATATTATGATTATAATTCAGAATTTTCACTAGATCCAAAATTTTCAAATATTCTGAAAATCAACCTTCAAATAGTAACTTCTAATGTTTAATTTAATGGTTAATTCCTAATTTTGTATCTACAGATATTCCAAAGTAATATCAATTGATTAATTTGAACCACTTTTTATTTAGCCATTATTTGTATTTAAAATATTTTTATCGGAACGTGGTAAAATTTACACGTCCGATACACTGCAATCAAAGTTTAATTATACTTGTAAGAACGGTACTAGCCGCGTATTGGAACCGGCAGTGCTACTACATCCTATCGCGCATCCCTTGCACCTCTCTTTCCGAAGTGTGGTACTTAATAAGAGTAAGATGGACGTCACAGTCCAAACCTAACCGTTTATCTAAGGCTAGCCAATTCATCGATGGATAGAATACTCGCGCCAAACGAGTTGTGAACGGAATTTTTC
>SCLH01000753.1:0-12496 GCA_004367855.1 Oikopleura vanhoeffeni | reverse complement strand
AAAAATTCCGCAAGATTCCAAATTTTTTGAATTCATTAAGATTATTTATCGTATCCTTTATTTGCTTGAGCGGCCCTGACATGTCCCGCTTCGACTATATAATTTTCTCAGTTTATGCAGTTGGCCTCTCGAGCAAATAAAGGATAACCGATAAATAATTCTTATGAACTCAAAAATTTCGGATCTTCGGTAATTTTTCCTGCTTAAAATATGGGTCAAAATTTTTTGAGAATAAAGCAAAATGATATTTCACATTGTACGCTATGCGTAGCGTAACGCGAGGCGCGAAAGAGTCACGCTATTTCAGTTTTTTAATGCTTTTCGTGGTCATTATGAATCTAAGGTTGCCGATACCGTCATTAAAAAATGAGAATTTCTTCGGTGAATTAATTTTGAGGATGACCTGCTGTGGGATTAATACAATTTTTTTTACTCAAAAATCGACTTAATCTGTCACAGGAACTTTTATTTTTTTCTGGTCCAGATTGTTTGACAACCCCTTTTTTCAATTTCAAGAAAAATTCTTGTCTGAATTACAGAAGAAGTCTTTTTTAATTTCTGGATTAATTCGAATAAAACATTCCCTTATTTTCCCCTTTTTTGTTTGCGAGAGCTCTCCTGGCTGGCTGGAATCTGACATACATAACTCATGCTGAACATTTCTTTGTTACAATTTTCACTTAACTTATTATTGTATTATAGCCCCTAAAGGTATCACGTTAAATATAAATTTGATTGTGAATATCGTCAGCAAATATTCTTACTCAAAAAAAAACAGATTTGAAAGAATTTTTAATAAATCGAAAGCTAATCAATAATTAGTTTTACTAATAAGTAATAAATTTTATATATCGATACATCGAGCAAATTATTCGCGCCATATATGCCCCCGAAAAATATCCCCCCCGGAAAAAAGGTTTTAATAAATGTCGAGCAATGTAGTGTGGTTGGTAAACACACTTAATCATGATTCATGAATCAACAGAGGCGCCCGGGCTTCGAACCCCGGCTTGTCTTGTCACCATATCAGGAACTTCATGATACGTTACAAAATATTTGCAGAATCCTTTTAAGCTAGGAAAGGTGTTCTGACACATGGTCGATTGGGGCCGTGGTGAATGCTCCAGACGATGGTTTGACATAGGTCTCTGATATAAAATGGAATTTTAATATTTACAATCACAAGCCAAAAAAGTTGGATTACGCATCTTGATATATTAATGATATACATTCAACGGTGAAAATGCGCCGGCTTAAAAAATGATGGTTTTCTAATGTAAGTAAAGATAATATTTTATCAAACTAAATTCTTTAATGGTTATTTACAACTATTATTATTTGGCAAAATTTTCTGAGAGCCCGTTTTTGCCAGAATATAACTGTTTTTGGGTAACTTTTTCGGACTAAAATATTTTCTGTTTCTTGCTTCATTACCTTAAGATTCGAATAAAAATTCCGAATCATGTTGTGAAAATTTTTTTAAAAAGCCAATTAATTGTAAAATTTATATTAAGACGGAGTGATAATTCTCAGTGGCCCACTTTGCAAAATGACGAAAGGAGGCGTGTCATACGGCGGTTAACCAGATGAGTAGTGTAGGTGAAGCCACTCCAGTGTCCCATTTTTCACTTGCCCTATAGGCACTTGGTAACCCCCTTCTTTTTGAATATTAGTAACAGTAAAATTTATGTTTTTGCAACGTAAATTTACGGCAGCAATACTTGAGTCAAAAATTGTGTTTAAAACGGTGAAAACAAAAACAATAAAAAGTGGCTTTCAAAATGTGTCTAAAAAACGATGACAAACGTAAACGGCAACACTTGCTTTCTCAAATTAGTTCGAATTTGTGATTACACATGTACCAATAATCTCTTTACATTTTCTCGCATCTTTAAAAACGTTAACAAAAAACGGCATACTTGCTTTTCAAAATTATGTTGAAAAATTTTGTTGATACTACATTGTACAATATTCTCTACATTTTGCTCGCATTGCTTTAAAACGAGTTTGCAGACTTCTTTTCATTGAATGACAAATAGAGTGTAGAAATATTCGAGCTCGATAATGTCAAACACTGAAAACCTCCTCCGCGCTGGGCAAATTATACTAGATCTAGTTAACGAAGGAAATTACAACGTGAAAGTTACAAGGATCTGAGACACAGGATCTCGAGCGAAGGAATCTGAGACAAGGAGAATTGAGACAAGGATTGAGGCAAGGATCTGAGCGCAAGGGATCTGAGACAAGGGATCTGAGGCAAGGATCTGAGGCAAGGAGAATCTGAGGCAAGGACGAAGACAAGGATCCGGAGACAAGGAATCTTGAGGCAAGGATTGAGGCAAGGATCTGAGGCAAGGATCTGAGACAAGGATCTGAGCAAGGATCTGAAGGCAAGGATCTGAGACAAGGGATCTGAGACAAGGATCTGAGCAAGGATCTGAAGGCAAGGATCCGAGACAGGATCTGAGGCAAGGGATCTGAGGCAAGGATCTGAGGCAAGGATCTGAGGTCAAGGATCCGAAGACAAGATACGAGACAAGGATCTGAGGCAAGGATCTGACGGCAAGATCTTGAGGCAAGGATCGAGACAAGGAATCTGAGGCAAGGATCTGAGGCAAGGATCTGAGGCAAGGGATCCTTGCCCTCAGATCCTTGTTCTCGGATCTTGTCTCATATCCTTGCCTCAGATCGCTTGCTCAGATTGTTGTCTCGGATCCTTGTCTCGATCCTTGCCTCAGACCTTGCTCAGATCCTTCGCCTCAGAGCCTTGCCTCAGATCCTTGTCTCAGATCCTTGTTTCTCAGATCCTTGCCTCAGAATCCTTGCCTCAGATCCTTTGTCTCAGATCCTTGCCTCAGACCTTGGCTCAGATCTTTGTCTCGGACCTTGTCTCGGATCCCTTGCCTCAGATCCTTGCCTCGATCACTTGCCTCAATCTTGCTCACGATCCTTGTCTCAGATCCTTGTCAGATCCATTGTCTCAGATCCTTGCCTCAGATCTTGCTCAGATCTTGTCTCAGATCCTTGCCTCAGATGCCTTGACCTCAGATCTTTCTCGGATCCCTTGCCTCAGATCCTTGCCTCAGATCCTTGTCTCAAGATTCCTTGGCCAGATCCTTGCCTCAGAATCCTTGTCTCAGATCCTTGTCTCAGATCCTTGGCTCAGATCCTGTCTCAGATCCTTGTAACTTTTCTTGTTTGTAATGTTTCCGTTCAACTAGATCTAAGTATAATTTGCCTAGCGGGGAGGGAGGTTCAGTGTTTAGAAAAACCAATTCTCGAGCTTCGAAATTTACACTCTTATTTGTCAATCAATGAAAAAGAAGTCTGGCAAACTTCGTTTTAAAAGAATGCGAAAAATGTAAGAGAAATTGGTACATGTAAGTAATCACAAATTTTCAACATAATTTTGAAGAGCAAGTATTGCCCCGTTATGTTTAAACGTTTAAAGAATGCGATGAAAATGTAAGAGAATATTGGTTAACAATGTTAGTAATCACAAATTTCGGAACATAATTGAAAGCAAGTGTTGCCGTTTACGTTTTCATCGTTTTTAGACACAATTTTGAAAGCAAACTTTTTATTGTCTTTTGTTTTTCAAACCGTTTTTAGAACACAATTTTGACTGCAAAGTATTGCTGCCGTATTAACGTTGCAAAACCATAAATTTTACTGTTACTAAAATTCAAAAGAAGGGGGGTAACCAAGTGCCTTAGGCAAAGTGAAAATGGACCACTGGAGTGGCTTCACCTACATCTACTCAGATGGTTAATGAAATGATATCAAAGTGTTAAATGGATCGGCTAGCGTTATCTGTTATGTCTGCATTTTGTCAGCTAGAAATAAATGAACAATAAAACGCTAATAACCTTAAAATTAAAATGAGATTTTCTAGATTTGCTAAAGTCAGTTCTGAAAATTTCATCTAAGAATAAGTATACAAAACTTTTCCCATTTTGTGTGTATTTGAGTGTTTTCCAATGTTGACTTTCATATTATAAATTCTAGACCATTTTATATTGTTATTATTCTAATGACGACAACTGATGACGTCACAATTTCCACATTAAAAATATTTTCCCTCGATCTATCGCAACTTTTTTATATTCTAGCGGTGCTCCAAATTTTTCAGCCAATCTAACATAAAAAAAAACTTGAAGGAGTCTTGTCTAAGTTGAACACCGTGTGACAATGCATCAAGCCTAAATCGCGTATTAAATCAATATGGTTCAGTGTAGCTGGAGCCAATAGTTATTTTTGAACTTAATTGATAATATCTCTGATTCGAAAATTAACAAACGTTTCAAGCAAAGTAAAATGTCACTGGTGAGATTTCGGCCGAGACCATAACTTAGAATTTTTGTCTAAGATTAACATTAAACCTTCCTCACATATTTACTTTTTTAAGTTTCAATCGGAATACAACAAGCCGAAGCGGAAGTTTAAAATAGAAAGTTGATAATAACCAAGATATAGCTGGTTTAATTTGCTAAACTGCTAATGTCCAGGTACGGTCTATAGCGCTATATGTATTTATTACCAATAAGAATAAGATAAATTTGGAAAGCTGTATGTTTTCAAAATATAGTCGTCAAAATATTGTCTGGATCCTCATGCTTCGTGAAACCTGTGTATTTTTTAAAACCGGAACTTTAGTATTTTATTAACAAATTATTTCTTAATAAGCTTCTCGAATAAAGTGATTTGACTCACCTTCTGGCGCAAAATATTTTATTTTTGAAAATAATTATATTTATAAATTTGGTTTTCGATTTACTTCAAATTTTCAACCCACACAATAATCTTTGGAATGTGAATGTTCTCTCTAATGTATAATCACTAATTTCAAATATTTTATGCTTATCTTTTACGCTTGGACTTTTTCAAAAGTAAGTATTTTGCAAACAAAAATAAAAAGACTTAAAAATATTTACATACTAGTTATACACAAGGTAGGGCATATGAATTACCCCGCCCTCAGAGTACAAATCTAAAATATTTGAAAGATTACAAACAACGCAAGATATTACACCCCCAATCAAAACCTTGATTGCGAATAGGCTGATTCAATTGGTCAGATTGAGAAAGGATCAACCAATCAAAGCTCAGATTCGCATCTCAATATTTAGGATTTGTACTCCTGAGGCGGGTGATCCATATCGTCAAATTTGCCGATATCGCCATAAAACCAACGCAATTTCAAGTTATTAAGCTAAATTTCTGCCAGTGCCCATATCGCCAAAATTTCGTGAGGGTGTCAAGTATTTATAACAAATTACTTGGAGTGCGTCATGAATAACGTCATATCGCTTTATCACACTTTTGTGAATATCCAGGCCCTGATAAGCAAACGTAGTGTGTTTTGAAGGTAGTTAAGCCGGAATATTTACAAATGTGTGATAAGACGATATTCAATGAATAAATTTCCTACATTTGTGAATTTTGGATTGATTGCGTTTGGTTTAGTACATAATTTTACATATTTTGGTATTGTGCTTCATTTGAACTAATTGTAATTTATGACGTCATTTCGAACGCTCACGCGTTTTTCATTTTTGAAGGAGTAATTTATGTCCTCATATCGCCGAAAGATTTGAAAAAAATTCGCAATATCGGCCAATTTTGCCAAAAAACATGAAATTGCCTTAGTTTTTTTGGCAATAGTTGGCTGGCGATATGGCGAAATGAAAATTTAAATTTGAAATAAAAGTTTATAAATTTTGTGTTGGGAGAGCAAATTTAATTTCTTGAGATCAAGTTAGTAAAATAAATAGAATGTTTTGAATATTTTTCTTTGAAATTCTCAGCCTGGTTCAAACTACTATCTTCTAAATGTATGTGAATTCTTCGTGTCTATTAGCCTATTTTACAATTAAAACTGATTTTTAAACATCAACAAAAAATAAAATAAAATCATTTAAATTCAAGAATAATACAGAGATGCACAGATTTGTCAATAAAGTTGCTTTGGTCACTGGGGGCGCTTCCGGAATTGGAGCTGCTGTAGCTCGGCGATTAGGCGCCCAAGGTGCAAAAGTAGCGCTTGTCGATATAAATAAAAAATCGCTGGCAAAACAGGCTTGTGAATCATAATTAAAATCAGTTTTATTAGTTATTGAAAAAGTGATGCGCTTGTTTTAGCTTATTTTTTGACTAGAGTAATTTGGGACCAATTTTAAAAAATGAGTATTATACTACTATCAGCTCTTGTCCGCTAACTGAGTGCCGCTTAACTGTTTTGCTTGGAAATTTTCTAGCAACGGTTTCTGGTACACTTTTCATTCAATTGAGTCGATTTTATACATGAGAAGCCCAGTATAGCTATTTCCGACCAAGCTTACTTTTGATTTCGCATTTTATACAGTAGATAACATCAAAATAGCTTTACATTTATCGTCAATATGATTGAATTGACTCGGATTTATAACCAAACAATTATTTGTTCTCAAATTTTAATTCACTGTATCAATAATCACAGGTCAATTCTGCACACGAGAAAAAAACATATGGAGTGTAGAAACTTCCTACTAGGAAGGCTATCGTGAGTCAAAGGTCTCAAAAAGTACTTTATTTGAAAAATGTAAACAAAAAAGAGCTGCATTAAGCGTTAAGAAACCAAAGTTACGCATATACTCCATGAATAGTGTACTTGAGATGAGCCGAATGTTCTGATCTTTTAATTAAGCTATTTTTGCAATTCGGATAAATATAATTTAATCTTGTCAGGCTGATTTGTTAGCTAGTGAGGGTGTATTAGTTAGTACACATGCACTTGATTTGACAAAAGTTCACAAATTCAATGATTTATTAATGAAATTGTCTCCGAGTTTTGGTTCTAATATGTAAATCGTCACAAAATTATTAAACGCGAGCCAATGATCATGCCGGCATGCATTATGATCAGGTTCGGACCAATGGAACTATGCGCCAAAGTTAACTCGTGAAAAATATAAAAACATTTGTGATTTTTAACTCCGTAGTGCTTTTCGCCATCCGTGGCGCAATGGCCTTTAATCGCAATTTAGGACCCTTAATCATGTATGAATGAAAATTTACAAAGTGATCGACTTTTTGGATAATTGACGTTTGTGCGTTTTTTTCGAAAATTTTTACTGTGCAGGAAAGTTTCCTACATTATCAAACAATTTTTTCCCGAATATTTTTGTCACGGGAATTTTACAAAGATGACTGGTTTCGACTTAAAACCAAAACAAAATAAGAAAAAGGGGTTGTCTTGATTAATATTTTTATCATCTTAAATTTCCTTATTGTACCGCTGGAAATATAATTAAACTTGAGCATGATGACCACAGTTTTCAAACTTAAAATTCGCCCAAAAAATGGAGTTTTCACAACATTCATTTCAAAATTCTAATTTTTCCTGGTCCGAATTATCAATTATTATCAAGCTCTATAACAACTTGCTAAAATCTAACATATTATAAAAGTTTTTTAGAAAAGAGTAAGATATCCCTTTATCACACTTTGGTTAGAATGCGCAGCCAGAACGTTTAAATGACACGTTAAACGGAGTAGTGGCTACGCATTCTAACCAAAGTGTGATGAAAGGATATAATATATTTCAAATATATCATATATTTCAACGAGAATTTTATCTAAAAAGGACTGATTTCCTTTGTAAAAATAAAGAAGTTTTCAAAATAAAATGATAGAACAAATTTAAAAAACTATATTTGAACCTCAGTCTCAGCATGGCCAGTTAGATGTTTTATTCAATAATGCTGGAATTCTAGTTGGTGAGAACATGGGAGAAATCACTGAAGAAAGTGACGGAGCTCTTCAGGCTCTTCATTTAAAATCTCCAATTTTTATGACACAAGCAGCAATTCCACATTTAAAAGTTAGTGTAAATAAAGACAAAAAAACACTGTTTTTATCAGGGGTCAGCATAACTTGACAGGATCGAATTTGATCGGATTTTACGATCTGATCAGGTTTTTTTCAACCTCCGATCCGATCAAGTTCGATCCGATGAGGCTTTTGAAAATTGCGATCCGATCTGATTTTTCAAAAATGCGATCTGATCAGGTTTTCAAAATTTTCGATCCTTCCAAGTTTTCAAAATTTGCGATCCGATCAAGTTTGATCCGATCAGCTTTTTCAAAAGTTATGCCCCTGGTTTTTATTACGTAAAAAATAACTTTTGAAAATGAAATGAATAGTGCGAAACTAATATAGTGAAAATACTATGATCAATGTTTTTTATAATTTAATTTAGAAAACAAGGGGCTGTATAGTCAACACATGCTCAGGATTGGCTCGATATCTCAAAAATTTTCAACAGATTTTATCACATATCATATTTCCAATTTTCTGATTTGGAGATAGGGTAATCTTTCCGTTTACATTTCTTACTTTGAAAAAACTGACTACAATTATTCAAAGAACAACTAAAAATGGTAGAAATCAGATCATTTTTGTCTTATTCATTTGGAAAAATTGTTAATGATGAAATTTTTAATCGAAAAAATTAGACTTATCAGACCATATCATTTTTTAACCAAAGTGGATTTCGAAAATGAGGGTTATCTCTATAGCGCGTGTTCGAATCCCACTAATATTGTCTTAGTGACTGTCTTGGGTATGATAATATGCAAGGGTGCTTGATGTTTGGAGCTCCAGAGTTGATCGGTGCGTAATCACTAAAGCAATCACTAACACAATCACTAATAAAACATTAGTGGGACACGCGCTATAGAGATAGCTCTTATTAAAAAGAGCCACTTAGGTTGGGAAAAGAATATTTGTTCATTTTTGAATTGACTAAAGGGGTACTGGTGGCCGGAATTCAATTTTCTCGATAAAAATTAGCCACACAGAACTTTAAGGATACGAACCAGATAAGTCTTCTTCTAGACCTTTAATTTTTCGACAAAATATGCACACATGCTTAAACACATAAGCGACACAAGAGGACCGAAACCAAAATGGTTATGCTATCTCTTCTTAGGATTTTTGCTGAAATTAAAGGAAATCAGGACGTTACTTGCAGAAGTCGTAGGCGTACCTTTATCTCCCGCAGTTTTGAAAATTTTGCTTTATTTTCTCTAGAATATAAAAAAATCACCGTTGTTTGGCAATTATTCGTCGGAAACATATCTCCTAATAAAGATTATAAAATTCAGTCAAATTTTCGAAAAAACTAGCTCTAGCTAAGCTCACACCAAAACAAAAATGTATCTCAGGCATTTTTTGACATTTCAACCTCAAACTCAAAATATGATTTTTCACGGACCCCTAAGATAAAATTTCGGAAAAATTGCTTCATTTTTTTCAATAGTAGTCATTTTCAACTTCATTTGGATATTTTTTATGATAATTTGGTCGGTATAACACTCTGTTATAGTACCTAAGCCAGCGACCAGTACCTCCTTAATGGTATTAAAGAATTCGAATTGGTATCTTTGGGAAAACGCTATCTTTAGATATGAGAAATATTTCCGTCTGATAAATCATTTTTTTCAATTTTAATTTTTTATGAGCCGAATGAAGCTACTGGAACAACACACTTTGCACTATTGGTAACAGTGTATGGAACACTCAAAGCAGCGTTGGAACGGTTCACCAAAATGACTGCAGCAGATGGCGTTAAAAACACTGGTATCAGGAAAATTTTTTTAAATATACTAACTTGGTATTACCAAGATAATAAAAATACTAATCTTGCTATTCAACCTTTCAATTTATTATCATTGTGTAGATTGAACTTAATGTAAGCGAAGAAATAAATAATCAAAGTTCGAAAGTCTCGAACTTTTAATAATAAAGCAGGTTTGTAGACCCTTGTGAGCATAGAGTCAAAATATTGGCTCGAGCATATGGTATGCTCCATACCCTAACTAATCCAAAAAGAACGAAAAAATAGAACCTTTTTTTCAATCACATATTAAAGAATTTTGCTGCGATTTCAAGAAAAATACTAATATTACTCGCGGATATTTGGTTAAAATATAACCGAAGATTGATTTATTTAGATTTTTTGTCTAGGTTTTACTTCTGAATCAATAACTGTGTGATGAGACAATGTCTTATAGACATCCAATACAAATTTGATTACCGCGTAACTTTCAAGTGACAGAGAAATTTTTGCTGAAATGAAAACCCTTCTCTTTGTGTCATCAAACAAATATAAAAGAGCGTGAACTGATGACGCACCAATTCGCGTAGGTTTAATATCAGCCCTAGATTCGACCTGTTTTAATGCAAAAAAATGGCCTCAAATCAAAATTTCGACACGCATTGAATGTCATTTTAAATTTCAAGAAAAAAGAGCAATAAAATATTTATGCGAGAGTTTCAAAACTTCAGAAAGTGGCATTACGGAGCGTCCTAGATTCGACCAGCTAAAATGCAAAAAAATGGCCTCAAATGAAAATTTAGACACTCATCCAATGTAAAATTAAATTTTATGTAATAAGACTATTATAAGAGCTATGAAATATTCATAAAAAATTTCGAAACTCTAGAAAATGGCATTACGTAGCGCCCTAGATATCTAGCGACGGATATTTTTCTTCGGAAGCGAAATTTCATACTCAATTATTTAAGAATATGATAAAAACATTATTTATTCATATTTATTTCGTTCACTTTTTTTGTATGTAATTTCTATGAAACTGAAAATTTGATGCGTTTTTGTGATCCAAAGATTTTATTATGAAATTTTCGAAGATGTAATGCAATCGCGCCTGCAGTTGTTAATACAGGAATGACTGATATGATATATGTTGAACAAAATGCTTTCATGAAGAGTCAACATCAATCTGTCAAAAACATTGGGTATGTTTAAAAAATACGACGAATTTAATTTTAATTTATGTTTTAGACCAATCGGTGATGGAATTATTAGAGTAGAAGACGTTGCGGCAACTGTAGCATTTTTGGCATCGCATGAAGGAAAAATTTTTAAAACATTTTTTCAATCAACAAAATTTGAGATAAATTAATGTCAATAGATAAACATTTTGGAAAAAATTATTGCCAAACCATAAGATTTGAGAAAAATTATTGTTAATCGCTGAAATTAAAAAGATTCATAAAATAATTTCATAAAATTTGAATCAAAATATGGAATTTTCGATAAGCAAGAAATATCACAGGACAAACAATAACCATCGATGGTGGTCGAGGAGTATACCCAGATGAAGCATTTATGAACTGAGTGCAAAAACCAGTTTGGATGGATTAATTAAATCTCAGTAAAAATAATAATACATAGAATAAAAAATTCAATACTATTTTATAAAATCTGTCTGAGCTTATCCCGTTTCATATTTAAGGGGTAGCGGTCGTAAAATTGTACCTTTCACACTACTTTAAAAAGGTTGTCCATGCTGAGTTTGCTTGCACGCATGTAGTTTTTTTGTTTCAAAAATAAAACAGAAATAATACCGAATCCAAGTGAACTGAGTATTGTGAATCGATTTCAATTAAAAAATGCAATATGATGACGTCAACGTCTATTTATATAATCTATAGCTGAAATTCGAATGTTGAAAATAAAAAAATGGTCGCCATGATAATATTTTTCGAATAGTTTGACTAAAACGAATTAAGACATCACCATAGACCTATAAAAATATGTTTAAAATGATTTATTAAAATAAATTATATTTTTTACATTTTTTTATTATAAATAAACATCTTTGCAACAAAATGTCAGTGTGCGCGGCACCTTTGATAAACAATAAACAACTCAAATTAAAAAAAAAATTTCATCACAACATATGTAAGGTCTTTATGCGTTGAATTTTTGAAAAATACCAGAAAAAATTAAAATCAAATTAGCCGGTTATATTGCAAATCAGGCGAACGGTTTTTTCATTTTAACGGTAGACGTGAACGTGAACGGAACATTTCCTACGCGTTTGATTGACGACTACTTAGTTTCGAACTTATTGGGAACCTGAAAATTAATTTAAATATCATCTGTGCGAGTTTGAAGCTGCTGAGCAAAAATTAACAGTCTCAAAATCGTTTTCGTTTTATGATTTAAGAGTTTGTTACGTAATAAAAAATAATTTTAATAATCTTATTTATACAACAAATGTTCTCGAAACAATAAATTTATTGTTTTTACGTTTAAACATTTCAAACAAAAATTATAGGTCGTTAAAAACAGTGAGAAATACCCAGAAATCACAACAGTAAGCATGAACAACCTCCTTAAAGGAATACAAAACAAACATATTAGAATATCGGAACATATTAGAAAAACCATTTAGTAGATCTATCGTTAATCTTCCAAATTAAATAATTTGAATACAGCCTGAGTTTTTTTTAATTGGGCCATTTTTTCACCGGTCGGCTGGACAGCGTTTGACCGGTGAAAAAAATGGCCCAAAACAACAAAGGCAAAATTGGGCCATTTTTCTCACCGGTAAAAAAAATGGCCCAATTTTGCTGGAACATTGGAAAATCGTTCTAGTATTTGAATAAAATATTATTTCATGAAATAATTATTTAAATTTATTAT
>SCLH01000752.1:295188-311969 GCA_004367855.1 Oikopleura vanhoeffeni | reverse complement strand
GGAGGGTGGCATTTGACCAGATTTCACTTTTAGTTTTTTTGCTCTTGATGAGAATTTTTTGCACTTCGATTTTTGGAACGGAAAACATTTGTCGAACAAAGTGGCACTTTGAGCTAATTTGTAAATCTATTTCTTCAAATCATTATTTTTACTTTATAAAGCTCTTACATACTTGGCATTTAATTTTTGCATAGTCTGGTTAGTCCAATGGCTTCATTAACGATGTGACCGGGACAACAGCCATATATTCCCTTTATACTTTTGGTTAGAATGCGTAGCCACAACGTGTAATCACTACGTTAAAAGGAAGTAGTGGCTACGCTTTCAACCAAAAAGTGATAAAGGATATAGACCAAGCCATACCACATGGGTTAAAATTATCATATCCAACAAAAGTTATTTAATATATATATATTATTGATAAAAAAAGCGAAACGTTAAATCTAGAGAGGAATAACACCGAATGTTTTCATATCCTTTACGAACGGAAGTCCATGATGAAAACGTTTCAAACAGCGCTGGGGATCGAATCCTCAGGTGTTTCTCTTTTTGATATGTTTTAGGATATTAATAAAAAAATTAATTGATTTGGAGCAATTGGGTTTGACGCGCGCAACAGTGATTGGACGGTGCACGAGGTTGTACTGTGACTGTTTGACTCGCCCTCACTACACTAGGGAACCAAATATCGACACACTGCCAAAAGTGTTTACAGGGTGAGTAAAAAGCTCCTTCGCTTAGTCCATGAAACAAGCTTGATTTTAAAACGCGAAAATTCCTTGATTTCATCTTTAATTGTCAAGCCTTTAAATAAGCTACTTCGAAAATCTTACAGCCGTGAAACATCGACCTCAGTTGATCTGTGGCGCGAGTTAAAAGTTCTTGAAAGCAAATAACCGGCCAAATGAAAAAAATGTCAAGAAAACAGTTCTGGTCGTCAAGTGGGCAAATTAGACTGATCATGTATTTCTTATTAATTATTTTAATAAAATAAAATTGTTGGTTTGATTCAAACACAATATAAATGAGCACAATTTTAACGCAGTTTTTTTCGAATTTTTTTTTGATTTAAAAACACATTTTTCGAACTAAGTGCGAAAACTAGAATTTTAAGGTACTTCCATTGTCCCTATCATCAATTTGGAAAAAATAAATGACAAATATGAAAATCGCCTCTTTTTTTGCCTCGACAGGGAACCGTAGTAACTTGGCCTAGTGTGTATTAATATTCGGAAACTGAAATGGTTTCTAGATTCATTCAAAATAAGACGCGCACTCGTGCCAGGCAGAGCGTTAATAACAACGAGAAGAAATAGTGGTAAAAATTCACAAAAACATTTTTTAATGGCTTCGAAATTGCGTATTATTGAGGGAGCAAGAGATATGAATCGAGAACTCCAGACCTGAGGGGGGCCGGCTCTGGATAGGGTTCAAAATCAACGCCTTTATGTTTCACAGGTATAAACTTGGACACCGATTCAAGGGCGACGGTGTAAATCTTGATTTCCATTCCCCGGACTTCGACCTTTGCTTAACAAGGGTAAAGCACAAACAAATTTGGGAAACTGGAAACATGAGAGACCAGCGTTTCCGGCGGAGGATTATTTTAATATTCTCGAAAGTCGGCCTGCTTATTTTCGCACCCCAATGTAGGCCAACAATTGAAAGACTTAGGTAGGGATCGGTCGTTATAATGAACATACTTTTTTTGGTTCGTTTTTGTAAATAAGCTTCAAAAACGATATCTGAGAAAATCAATATTACAATCAACTGGAGGCAGTTTTTTGATTTTTTGACAAGAAAAAAATGCGAAAAAGCATTTCAACGTAAAATGAACAAAAATTTTTCGTTCAAAAGCAAATTGTTTTGAAAAAAACTGGCCCTCAGTTTTATTGTTAATCCTACCATAAAGAAAAAAATATAATTGTTAGTAGTGTAGCTTTTGCAGTGTTTTTGGGACCGCCCTGGTCGCAAAACTTGATTGTTGATTAAAAATACAGGGCTTTCGAGAACTGGTCAGATAGCCATCTTGTGCAAATATTCTTTAGCTTACGGTAAAACAAAATAACAATTTCAAATGTATTTTGTGTATACAAAAAAATCTCTTCCTACACATACCGACACAAGGCTACCCTAAGCAAAAAATAAAAAGTCTTCTCTAGAAAATTTAAGATAATATTTATCGTTTTCTCTTTTAAATTGAAGCAAACGTGATTTTTACGTTTTCATTTTTCAAACAAAACTTCTGTGGTGTTTGTCTATAAAAGGACAGCTGAGATTTTGCCATATTGTCCTTAACTTTTGGTGCCATATTGTCCTTATTTTTTAAAATTGTTATAGAAATTTCAAAAATAACGGTGAAGAAATAAAGACATAAGCCTAAGTTTTCGAGGCCATTCTTTTGTCGAAAAATAATGAAGACCTTTTTTTTGCTCTTCAGTCATATTTTTACGAAAAAGAGGTGAATTATAGATATTTTCAGAAAAATATACCTTTTGGAAATTTCTTCCATATTGTCCTTATAGAGGGACGGACCGAAATAAAAAAGCATATTGTCCTTATAGACGCACACCACAGTAGTGGACTATTAAAAATAACCACATTTTACAAAAACTAAATTAAAATGAAGGATATCAAAAAATATAATGATTTTCGTAAAATTAAAAATTATGGATAATGATGCCTGCCCATATAAAAATACTCGGTTTTTATACGTTCGTTACTTATTCAACGTTGACAGAAATGAGTAATAATAACCCTCCATTTGTAACTAATTGATGAGGTTTACGACTCTTTTTCAATAAAATCAGAGAACTTTACAATTTTCAAATTAAAAAGCTCAGAAAATAGTATTTTATATTGACGCGCAGCATTTACAGAAAAATATGTATGATTGTTAAAATAAATATATAGAATTCTATAATTTTTTAATGTACCGCGATTGTCTTCTAAAGTGCAATAGGCAATTCTAGAATTTTTATTTTATAAATTTTGAACTTAAAAGTTATACACAATTTAAAAATAAAAACCATAGAAAATTTTAGTAAAATTTTCCCAAATTGTCCTTATCAATCTGTCCTTAGCTATTTTTCCAAAATTTTTAAAACCATAATTTTGTCCAAAAATATAAAGACCATTTTTTTTTGCTCTTCACCCAAAAATTTTACGAAAAAGAGGTGTTTTATAGACATTTTTCAAAATATACCCTTTGATTATTTTTCCCAAATTGTCCTTATAGAGGGACGGAACAAAATAAAAAAGCGTAGGTTTTGCCCATATTTTCCCCAAATTGTCCTCATAGTGGGTATCCTTATGGACGCACATCACAGTATACAATTTTACAAAATCACCAGATTAAAATTTTTATCATCATAAACTATAAATTATAGTAAAAAAAATCGACTATGAATTATAGTCTATAATTCATAGTCGATTTTTTTTTTAATATTTTCGAATGTTTTTATATTTTGTCTCTTTCCTGTGGTATGTATCTAAGAGTTGGATGAATCATGACAAGTAAATATGATCGCCATCTCGATAAGACATCCCATTGCTTCGGAATATGAAGAGAGTGAACCAGTTGCGTAGGATTAAGCGTATTTTTAATTTCTTCAGTGGCTACTCTTAGGGTCAAAAAAGGTCAAAATGATATGTCAATTATCAACCCCTGACCAAAAACAAAATGGCTTAAATAATGTAGATTTATTGATTGTTCTGATTAAGAAAACATGAGAACGAAGACGAGTTTTATTATATGACTCGAACGCGTGAAAGACGACTAAAGTAACGACAAATGTCAAGCAATGTTTTTAGTCAAGAGTTAGATAGGCTATCTAAGATAGCAAAACTTTATGCGAAAACATGCATTACTCAAATAGTTTTTCTGTCGCATATTTATACGAAAAAACTATTTATGCGATATACAGGGGGAGCAATATCGCCAAAAGTTTTTGAAATAAATTCGGCGATATTGGGTACTTTCGGCGATATGGGGATAGAAATAATTATTTAGGTTCAAAAATAAAAACGCCTTGGCGCTCAAAATGACGTCATAATTTTTAAAAAATTACAATTGTATAAGAAGTTTAACAATAGGTTCAAGTGAAGTAAAATGTCAAAATATGTAGAATCATGTACTCCACCGAACGCGATCTAATGCAAATTCAAAAAAGTAGATTTGGGAAATTTAATCTTGAAATATGACGTCATTCATTACGAACTCAAAGTGATTTGTAATATAAACCTCAAACGCCCACGCAAATTTGGCGATTTTGGCTCTTTCGGCGATATTGGCCCTGGCAGGAATTTAGCTTGAATTCGTGAAATTGCGTTGGTTTTTTTCGGCATATTGGGCTAGCGATATGGGGTTTCCCACTTTATTTGGACAACGACACGCTAGATTTTTGTAAGCAACCCGTTCACAAAAAATAACATTCAGCTTAAATTAGCTTTTTGTCACTTCTCGAGATATGGCCCCGTCGGACACCCCTTCCTTTCGTTCAAAAAACTATTTCGAAAAATTTTGAATAAATATCACGTTATTTGAAAAAAACATTATTCAAGCTATTTCTTTGGTCAAGGTTTGATAATTGAGATATTTTGGGTGTGCTCGGAGTGACCAAAATTTTGGTCACTATGACAAAAATTCAACCAATCAAAATGGATTATAATGAATTGAGAGCTTGTGATTGGTTGCATTATTTGAAAAATTTTGGTCACTCCGAGCACACCCGATATTTTACATTTGTACCGCCTGAGTTTCAAGTGGCGACGAAACCAAAAGTGAAAAGTTGTACTCAATCCGATATCCCTTTATTGCCCTCTCCCAAAGATTTGGTCCCTCAAAAACACGGGGGTGAGAAAACAACGGGGTTTTCAAAAACGACACAGCCGATTAGGTTCTTAGATAACTCAAACTGTGCACAAATATCTAGTGAATAATACAAAATAAAAATTGGTCCGAATCAGACCATTGTTTCTATTTTTTCTCAGACCTTTGTTTCTATTTTTTAACAAAAACTAATCATTAAACAATTTCAGTAATCTTAGAAAAAAAATAAAAATATTGGTCCTATTAAAAACAATTTTNCCCCCCCGTGTTTTTGAGGTACCAAATCTTTGGGTGAGGGCAATAAAGGGATATAGACTATATCATATAGTCTCTAAAAAATCGGATGAATAATGATATTCTGGCGTAAGCCATTTTTTAACGTTCCACTTTTGGTTTCTTCACCACTTGAAACTGACGCGGTATGATTTTTTTTCTTGTTTTTGACCGTGACTATAATACATTGTTGATTGGGCTCATCTGGCGCATTTTCAGGATGCCAAGGCATATAAACTATTGAACCATCCTCGACACATTCAGATGCGATATTTGTGTCGGCTACGTTTGGCTTAGATTGGACGAATACCCCACCCAGAACGAACCCACCTACACAAAGTGCGAAAACTAAGCAACATCCAGTATAAAGTTTTTTGGACGAAACGTTCTCTATGACAGCACCGGCCATCTGAAATGGAAAAATACGTTAGTATTGAGGTTTTTAATTTTGGGAAAAATAAAGTTTTAGGATACAAGAATTTTTTAATCTGAACTAAAATAGAATTTTCGGTTCTTTAACTTGGAGGCTCCAAGCCACTTTTGTGTTGCAACTTTGAGCGTATTACGGGAGAAAGTAAAAGTGCTAGCAACTTTATTGTTTTTCATTCCCCGAGATTAAGGATAGACTTAGACTTTAATATTATTTTATTTATTATTTGACTTATTAACCCTGTAGAAAAATGACATTTACAAATTGGCCTTCAACCTACGCAATTCATTTGGAGAAAATGAGAGAAATCAGAATAAAAATTGATAATGGAAAGATTGAATTAAATTTTTCTTAAAAGTGATTCTCAGAAATAACTTGCAATTTTCGGTCTTTAATCTACAGTGTTTTCCGAAAAAAAACAACCTACGCAATTTATAGAAATCACTTTAAGAAATACAAATTACTCAGAGCCGTCAGGCAAAAAATTTAAAATCAGCAAGTTTCAGAAAATTTTTCCTAAAAAGCTGATCATCAGAGCAATTTATGGCTTTTAATCTAAAGTTTTTTGAAAATGATCCAGAGCCTCCAAGGGTTAACAAAAATAAATTGTTTTTAATGGGTCCAATGTTTTTTTGAAAATACATATTGTTTTTTAAGGGTCAAGGGTTAAATGTAAAAATGGTAAAATGTAAAGAGCTGAAATTGACATCATAATTATAAACAAATTACAGTATTTTGAAAAAATATAGTACATCTATTAGAAAATTTTATTGGGTGCAGTGTCAGCTAATTTAATATGCATTTGGAAGTAATTGCATATTTAATTTTTGCATTTTTTTTTCACATTTTTATCATTTACCCGTTTTCAAGTGTCCCTCAAATACTACATTTTGTCCGCCAATCACAATTTGTCATCTTGAAATTGACATTCAACTGTTACCGACCAGTCGAACCGGGTGGTTGTAAAAATTCTAGAAAAAATTTCATGACTTTTGAAATTCGGTATTTCGAATCGTTACTGGGAAGACAACCTGTAACTTTCGTGTTGAAATCAAAAATTTTCATTTCATAAAATTTAATTTTTTATATAACGTCGCTTAAATCTTTTTTGTTCATCGCCTTTTTTGAAGCGCGCTTGTGATTGGCTTGGCCATAAGTTGTCCGATAGGTGTGGAGCCGCAAAATTGCTAGTTTTGCAAAAAAGCAACAACCAATTTAAAATTTTGTGAAATCTTGATACCGAAATATATCAGAATTGGGTAGGTTTTCACGCCGATTTTTCTTTAAGATATAAACGTGTATCAATCAGATTGATTTTGTTTCAATCAGATATCTAAAAAATAAAATTACAAGAAATTATTATGGTTTGTTATCCTATTGAAACGTGTTTGAAATATCACGTGTTTTTAAATAATTTGAAAAATAAACTTTTCATAGAATTTTCTAAAGTTTGGAAATCTCCCATTTTCGAAAAAAATTTCTTGCGCAAAATTTTAAGGTTATCTACTGTATTTTAATTTTTCAGAAAAAAACCAACTAACATTTTTTGCTCAAAGATAATCTACGTAATTTAAGGCAAAAACGAAGTTGATCGGGTATTCAATTAAGGAGAAAATAGTACCTCCGTTTTTTTACTTTGCCGCCCTCTAGTGGGAGAACAGAGCATAGAAAAGCAACGAGACTATCACCAATTGTTTTTTGAGGCTACTATAGTACTATATCAGATTTTCAGCCTATCTTTTTTTGCAGACACTACCCCCTTAAATTCCCATTTCCCGATTATAATAGAAAACAATTATTCGAAATATGAAAAATCTCTACGATTAAAAATAGAAATTTATGGCAATGATATTTTCGAATAAAAGAAAAAATTTCTATTCCCATCTCGACCTTCTGTTTTTTGAACTTGATGATTTTGATTCATATTTTTGTCTCCTCGCCTCCTCTTCATGTTTTCTCTGTTCTTCAGCATGTTCTTTAGCCTCTCTAGCATAATCAGCCGCAGTTTTCGGATCGGTAAAACTATTTTTAGAGGCAGGTTCTTCTGTAGAAGCAATAAACTGGCGATTAAATTGAGTTTTGTATGCATTTTTAATATTTCGGGCTTTACTAGACATAACGCTGCTTCGTGCTGCAGCGATATCTGATTGACCATATCCAGCAGCAGCGGCTCCTAATGGTCCTTGTTTTTTCTCTCCTGTTTCATTTGTGACTCCTTAATTTATAAGGCTTAATAAAGGCTAGTTTTTGTGATCACGGGGTGACCCCCATTTGGGTCACATTTAAAAAAATCGCAACATTTTTTGAAATATAGCTTTTCGTTGATTGGTCAATTTTAAAAATTGGCTTAATTGCCTTTCGAATAGAACCAGCGTGAGGACCATACAATTGTAGTATCAATGTTTATCACTGTAGTGTATTTAAAATTCTTAGTCAAAATTTAACTAAGAATTTCAAATAAAAAATGTACTGCTTTTTCTAGAATTTTGTGGGTTTAATGCTGATACCATTGTAGAGGTAATTTAACCAACATTTGAAGTCGACCAATCAGCGTAAAGAAAAATTTATAATAATATAACTTTATTTTCTTTAACTAAATGCCAAAATTAAGGGAGTGGGTGACGATAATTAAGTTGTTTTCAGAGGTTTTTGAGTGGAGTTCCTGACAAATCTGGAAGACGAAATTATACAAATGTTTTCAAATATGTAGAACAACTCTTTAGGATCATGGCTGTACCACTTAGAGCATTAAATACTTCATCCTACGCTCAGAGAACGATTTTTAGTAGACGTTCCAAAAAACACAAAATAGCCTACTCCTCCTTCGTTATATTTTATTTTTTTCTGTTACTTAACACACGGTCTTAATCTATGAATACAAAACTTCTCTCGGGCCAACTTTTTGAATTTACGCCCCTAACGGATTTTAAAATTCTCTGGGGGCATAAATTCAAAAAGTTAGCCCGAGAGAAGTTTTGTATTCATAGATTAAGACCGTGTGTTAAGTAACAGAAAAAAATAAAATAAAACGAAGGAGGAGTAGGCTTGTGAAAATTAAAGCGGATTTGGAAATATCGTCTAGGAGATATATTTTACGTAAACGTATTCTTGTATGGATACTGTAACTATTAGTGTCATTGTCAGAATAATCTGTGATTTACAATTTTGCAAGATCAAGAATAGATCTACAAATGAGTATTTTCTCATAATTTTTCAAGATATATCACCGAGAATATGTCAAATCAGAGTCTTACACCCCTTAACTTACCGGCTTTTGAAAATAAATTTTATATAATTGTACCTGGTGGAGGAAGATAAGGGTTTTTGGCGTATCCTACTGGTGCAGAATATTCGACCATGATTGGTTCAAAGGTTTTTGTATTTGATCCAAATCCGCCGCGATCAGAATTCGAATAATCTGTTTTTGAACCATCTTTAGCACGAGTCGTTTTGAAACTCAAATCTTTCATCGCAAGTCGAAGTAATTCCGGCGGGACAACCTAAAATTAAACATGGAAAATTTATTTTCACAACTGTTGAAAACCACTGCACATTTTCGATTAAAAATACAGTATATTTTAACGTTTTCATACGAAACGCTGGGTCTGATTTTTTTAGAGGGGTCATATCCCTTTATCACTTTTTGGTTAGAATGCGTAGCCACTACTCCTTTTAACGTTGTGGCTACGCATTCTAACCAAAACGTGATAAAGGGATATAAAACGGTTAGATAGCTCGGAAGTGGCACATACGATCTTTTTGAAATTTTGGGTCATAATATAACTTTTCAAACTACGTAACACTGCAGAGCCGGTTTTTTCGATTTCCAGTTTTGACCGGAAATTATCGGTTTCTGGAAAACCCCTCTAAGGATTTTTATAAAAACTTCAGTATCGGGTTCAAAAAAATCAATGATTTCAAAAAAATTATTAAAAATGAAATTCGACCACACCCGGGCGAAAAAACCGGCTCTGCAGTGTTGCGTAGTTTGAAAAGTTATATTATGACCCAAAATTTCAAAAAGATCGTATGTGCCACTTCCGAGCTATCTATCCGTTTTATATGCCCTTCTAAAAATCAGACCTTGTTTAAAAAAGGGTTTTCCGTCAAGAATGCACCATTGATTTTGCACGTTCTTATAAAACCACATTATATTTATCAAATTTACATTTTTACTTGCCTTGTAATGCATAGCATCAAATAAGGATTTTTTCTCCCCTTTTCAAATCAAATATCGAGAAAATAAGAAAAATGCTCTCTATTTAATAAAATCTGGTTAATTTTAAAACATTTCAGACTCCTCATATTTCATAATTTTAAATCAATCAATTTTGGGGTCATATTACATTTTTGAAATTATATTCGTGTAGATTCAAATTAGCAATGAAATTATCTATCGAATGACCTGCAAAATAACCGCAAATGAATCATCTTCAATTTTGACCGCAAATGGGATCATATTTCAAATTTTGACTCCTAAAAATCTTCGTATTTATTCAAGTTTAGATTATTTTTTTTAATTCACCTGTTTAGTTGTTTCAATGGATTTGAGAACAATTGCTGCATATTCGCTGTCAGTAGGCGTAAAAAGTGAGATCGCATCCCCCTTGTTTCCAGCTCTGGCGGTTCTCCCTATTCTATGTACATGTGTATCCGCATTTCTAGAGGGGTCATAGTTGATTACAGTTTTTATGTGTGAAATATCTAGTCCCCTTGCCGCCACATCAGTCGCAATCAAAGTTGAAATCTTTTGTTTTTTGAATAATGAAATAACATCGTTTCGCTCAGCCTGGTGCATGTCCCCGTGAATCACCCCAGCTTTGAATCCGTGTTTTTTACACTCTTCGTGCGCGATCACGCAATCTGCTTTTCGAGTCACAAATACCAGTAAAGAACCTTTTGAGGTCAAGGGAACAATGTGGTTACATAACCACCCAATTTTTTCATCTAAATATCACATAAAACAGACCTATCATATTTTTGTTTTTTTGTTCATTTTATTCGGGTTGCAATTTGGTCCTATATTTTATAAGATAAATCTATTTACTGTCGTGTGTGGCTATAAGGACAGGCAAATTTTTGTCGTTTTGTCCATATGAAAACGTGTCGTTTTGTCCATATAAAAAAATTTCACTAAAATAAATAGCGCTAGAGAGCTAAAACTGCAAGCCAAATGTTCGCACGACTTAGGCGCACCTCTCAAAACAAATTAAGAGTAATCAGTCAGCTGGTTTTTGTTTTTTTTTCAAAAAAAAATATATTTTCAAGAAAAAGTTAAAAAAAATTTTGGAAAATCTATTTTTTTCTGTAAAAATATACGCAGTCTGTCAGGTCCGCAGTCTTTATAGCCACATACGACAGTAGTTTGTTTTTGAGACACACTCGAAAAAGACAAATTTTTAAAAGTTTTGACCGCCATTTTTTCTATTCATTTTAAGTATATTGAATACTATATCGAAAATGATCCCTAGTGGGTATTTTATATCAGGCGTCATAACTTTGAAAAATGGGCCAATGAAATCGCGGGATTCTTGAACTAAGTCGACAATCGAGTAATGTGATTGGACTAAACTTTTTTTCAATTATGTTTAAATTGTAGCCCTTGAAATCATATCGGGTTTAGAATTTTTTTTAACTTGTCAGCTCCTGCTTAAAAATGGAAAACCGTTTTAGAAATGGCCTATGTTTAAGCTTGAAATTTTTGATTTTTCGAAAAATATTTCAAAAAAAATTTCATGCTCAAACATAGGCAATTTTAAAAACGGTTTTCATTTCTAAGCAGTAGCTGACAATTTTTAAAAACAATTTTGTGCTGAACGATAGTCTTTTCAAGGGCTACAATTTAAACATGATTAAAAAATGCCAAAAGTTTTTTGCCAAAAAATTTTGGCGATATTGCCCCCCCCCTTTGTACTGGGGCCTTTATCGCGGGAATTTTTTCGCCAAAAAATTTCGGCGTTATTGGCAAATTAGGCGATATTGGGCCGGCGATATTGTCCCCTCCCCTGTATACAATTTCACTTTAATGAAATACCTAGGTAAACCTACCTAAAGGTAAACTTTCAGATATCGAATGATTTCAAAGTTGAAAGCACCATAGAGACCACATTTTAAGATTTTATAAATCAAACTGAAAATGTTACTTTTATGACAAATAACATCAATTAAAACGTCGAAAAAATCATATTTTCATCAATTTTTATATTTAAATCTGGACTAAAATGAGACATTCAATTATTAATAAGGTCGTTTTTAGGTAGTACAATTGTGATTTTGACTGGGAGATCTAGACAATATCCGGTANAAAATTTTTTTGGCTTCCTAGGTTGATCACGTGACCGGAAATCAGTCATCGAAATTGCTCAAAATAATCGAAAAAAAACGTTTTTTTGCGAATTACCGGTGAACCGGTAATCACCAGATAAAAAAAAATTCACCACTACAAATTTGGTTAAGATTCAGATGCAAAAAACCGTTTGTCGCTATCTAGTCTAGTTCTCTCAGAACAGATACCCCTTAAAATGTACTACCGTAGAGAAAATATGTCTTGGCTCTAAGTAACTTTCTTGAAAATACTACCTAAAAAACCGACCCAAGAAAGTCTTCGAATTTCTAGGCACCATAGACATCAATTTTGTTGCTTTCATAAATCGAACGGAAAATGAAATTAACACGAGATATTTAATCTATATATATTTTATATTTTTCGATTTAAATTTGAGTTTTTGATATAAAAATAATGGTTAATTTACATTACAAGGAACTTTTTCAGGCGGAGGGTAGATATAATTTAAAAAAAAATCGAAAATTCCAAGAGCATGTGCATATAGAGAACCTCGCAAAAAGATACGTCAAAAAATTGCCAAAAAACGAACAATTTTTTTTAACGTTTCAATTTGCGAAAATTGTCTAATAATCGAAAAACAGCGCTAGAGGGTGTTATAGCCAAAGTTTAAAATTGCATTATGGTGCACGGTGCTCAACTTAACCTGAACTGTGGAAGACCAAATTTTTTTGTTATGAAAATGCGCAGAAACGCCTGTACCAATGGCTTAACGTCAAAATGTCTCAAAAAAGGTAAAATTTCATGACGTCACAAATTTCCTCAAAAAGGGTCCTTTTTATCATTTTCGATGAAAAAAAAATTAATTTTTTTGCTCATTAACATGACGTTCATGTATGTCAAAATTTCACTGCGAACACGCTCCTCTTTCCAAAAAAACCCTGACCACCCCCTTAACTATTTTTTCGAAAAACTTCTTATAACGGGAAATAAAATCTCTAAACCGATCAACGTTCGACATTTAAAAAATTTTAGTCACCCAATCGGAAGTTTTTTTAATTTCAGGCTTGCTCCCAAATTTTCAGCCAAATCTAACATAAAAATAGGACCTTCCACAGTTCGGGTCTTAGTTGAACACCGCGGTGCACCGTATGGTGCCTATTTTAGACACTCGGATTTTGATTTAAAATATTTACCTTGGCCCATAAATTTACAAATTTGTGTAACATCTTCATTAACTTGTCCAGCATTTCCTTGCGTGAGGGTAATTGGGTCATTTAAAATGTCCCTTGCCAATTTTTCAATCGTTTTCTTAAATGTAGCCGAGAAGAATAGGCATTGTCGATCTGGTCTCACGTGATTACAAATTGAGCGAACTTGACTTTCAAATCCTAACTCCAACATTCTATCAGCTTCATCAAGCGTGATTATTGTTACTTTGTCTAATGTGATATTTCCTTTTTTGACATGGTCTATCAGACGACCAGGGGTGGCGACGAGGATATCGATCCCTCGGGCGATTTCTTTCCCTTGTTCATACATATTCCCACCGCCGAAAACGATCCCGGTTCGGAGAGAGGAAAAGTTTTTTGAAAATCGACGAACTTCGCCGTAAAGCTGCTGACATAGTTCACGAGTAGGTGCTTTTAAATGGTTTAATTTTAAAATCAGCTTAATTTTGAGGACACATGCCTTCTGATGATTTTTAAGTTTAACTCTTGGAATCATAGAGCTGATATATCGGCTCAAGACTACCTAAAACCTTTCAAAAAGGGCAAAAAATGTCACAGAATTTTTTCTCCCGAAAACATTATAAAAAATTTTGCGGTGATTCCGAAAAAAATACTCATTTTTTTTGGATATTCGGTTCGAATATTACGGGGAGTTGCTTTTTTGAGATTTTTCGCCGAAGTTTTACTTAAGTGTTGCATGCACAAAACACTTTCCTAAAAACTGGCGTATCTCACATTTGTATTTGATGTCTAGTTTCGAAATATTTTTTCCGGAAGTAAAACTTCGGCGTTAAAACATTTAAATTTATTCGTATCTTGGGACAGATATTTGTTTTTGGAAGTGAAATTTCAAAATTTTCAATTAGTATTCCATGAAAAAATTATTTATTATAAAAATTAATTTAATCATTCAAAAATTGTCCACACTGTCACTTGATTACTATATAAAATTAAAAATAATAATAAAAAGTGTATTAATCTGATTTTATTTGAAAAAATTAGCCATTTTTCATAGATTTGTGATTTTAATAATTGTTTTTACTTTATAAAAATAACTTTGATTGATGATTTATAGTCTATATAATATAGGTACCAACGCACAAGTATCTGCCTTACGTCACACTTTAATCGATTAAATCTATATATATAGACTATATAATATAGTCTATATACGTCCCCATATATAAATACAACCTCATCGTTGAGGTGCGAGTTTGGTCAGGCCAATCGATAATAATACTATATTATCCGATTGGCCTGACCAAACTCGCACTCACGATGAGGAGTTGTAATTTCTATATCGGGGACGTATATATACATATATATAAGTCTATATAATATAGATTTAATCGGATTAAAGTGGACGTACGGCAGATACTTGTGCGTTGGTACCCATAAAAATAAAATTTGTGGAGACTACGATGAGCACGTATCACGTGATATGCTACACCTTGGTTTCCAACTATATTTTCTAGAACTAAAAAATCAAAATTCTAGAATTTGAATTGATTGATGAGAAAAAATTTTCTTTTCAGCTTCCTATTGCGAAAGTAATTGGAGTTCAACTACCTTCAGCTTTCTGTAAACAACTTCAAAGTAGAGCCGATATATCTGGTGCCTTGGCGGAACTTTTTTCTGTGATTCCAGGAGTTAAAGTTTCAAAAATTTGCGCAAATCTAACATTATTTTATTAATGTTCGTTTTGGCCACGTTTTTTAGATTTTCAGAAAAAAATGCGTAGGTTTTCCCCGTTTTGTTTGCTTGGCAGTAGTAAAGGAAACGAGATTTCAAAGAAAGACAAAAAAAATTGTTGTGGCGCGCAATGACGCGTCATGACGTGTTGTGTCAAAATATTTTTTTGGTGTTTTAAAAAAAATATCCGAAATCGCGATTTTTCGACCATTTTTATAAAAATAATCAATAGTTCCCGATTAAGGAGGTTGTAGGGTCTTCAAATCCAATATTTGACATTTGTAATTACAATTTTTAAGCATCAATTATATTTTTTTCAATTTTCTTGAAAAGTAAGTTTGTGTATAAAAAAATTAAAATTAAGTTTCTTATGGTGCCTGAATTTTGTTAATTAAACTTTTCCCATAATTAGGCACATGGGTCCTTCACCCTTAGATAACGACCTCTGTTTTGAGCAATGTACAATAATGGGCCAAAGGAAACCGGCGGTTTTACCAGATCCAGTCTGAGCAATTCCTATGACATCTCTACCAGACATAATCTGTGGGATAGCTGCACATTGAATAGGAGTTGGATCCAAAAAATCACATTTTCGAATTCTTTCCGATAGTCAGGGATGAACGATACAAAAATTTACTTGAGTTATTAATAAGGTCTCATTTTTTTAGATGGCTCTCATAAAAAAATAGTTCTGTTCTGGTACATACGATCTTTATGAAATTTTTTTGTCATAATTAGGCAACGCACCGCGGTGCACCGTGCAAAAATTTATAATTTAAATGATGCCATTCACCTCTAAATGCGAACAGAAATCTAGGACAAAATTACAGCGCGAAAAAATTGAAAAAAAATTTTGGGGTATTTTTACCGGTCAAAATTGCGGTCAAAATTTTAAATTGACGGTTTGTGCAGGAGCGCATCGTGCGCAAGAAATTCCATTGAGTACAAATTGTGGGCCGTGAAATTTTTCCAAAGATAGGCAAATCAAAAGTGGTCGCTGGCCATACCCGAATTAATTTTTTCATAGAGAAATATTTTTCCGCCTACGCATTTTTGATGGTTAAATTTTTCCATCAAACCAACAAAATTTTTTCTTCAAACTTTTTCAAAAATTATTTATTTTTTATAAACCCAAATTTTGTTGCGGTCACAATTTTTTTCATCATTTTATTTGGTTACGATAACTTTTCAAGCTACGTGTCACTGCAAAGCCGGGTTTTTCGATTTCCGATTTTTTGCCGGTTATTTATAATGTTTTTTTTTTTAGCGAAAAAGCGATAATTTTTGGCAAATGTCATTTAAAAAACGGGAATCGAAAAAACCGGGTCTGAAGTGCAACATACCTCGAAAAGATAAAGTATGACTCATACTGTATGAGTCATACTGTATGACCCAAAATATCAGAAAGATCGTATGTGCCGATTTGACTTAAAAACCGGTTTGAAGATATATAAAAAAACGGTCCTAACTTAGGACTCCTAAGGTAACAAACAATTTCGAAAAAAGGCTCGACGATAATTATTCAAGAAACTGTTTTATAAATGAAGGCTAAAAGAGGGAACGTTAATCCGCCTAAAACTTTAATTTTTTTCATGCACGCTAGAAAACTCCATAATTCTAGAAAGAGAAAAGTTTAGTCGAAAATTGACTATTTTAAAAAAAAGTTAGGCTGATTACCATACCAAATTGGTCATTGACAATTTATCGAATCAAACACCTATTGTTAAGGGAGTAGCAGCGATGTGGCAGCTGGCGTCAATTTAACTTACGAAAAACATAATTAGTTTGGTTTATTTTTTGTGCTTATATCGTTAGCCTGAACAAATAGAATGTGTATCAGCTCATTTAAAATCCCTCATTTTTTATCTATTTAATGGAAAGATTTGGGTTCGAAACTTTTATTTTTGAATCGTAAAATTTTCAAAAAATTCAAAATATTCATTAAAATTTACGCATTTTCACCCAAAATTTTCTATGTTTTTTTGTCTCATCTGTGAATAAAACGAAAAAATAGCACAGCTTTAACTTTTTCATGCATGT
>SCLH01000752.1:254285-288298 GCA_004367855.1 Oikopleura vanhoeffeni | reverse complement strand
TGTTTAAAATTTAACATCAAAATTTGCCGTTTTATTTTATATCAGTTTTATATTTGTAGGTTTTTCTTATGATAACTTTAATTTATCGAAATTCGTGGGTTTTAGTAAAATTCAATTTGACAAAAAAAAATACGAATTTGAGCAATTTTAAAATAAAATGCCAAACTTTGGGAAAAAACTGAAATTTTGAAAATACTATAAAAATTCACACATGTGTTACCAACCATGGTTTTATTTTAGCCGCATAAAAATATATTGAAGAAAAATACGAATTTGAGAATCTATGAAATAAAATCAGAAATTTAAAAAAAATGACAAAATTTATCGAAATCTGAAATTTCGGTAAACTTAAAAAATAACAAATTTCTCGAAAAATCAGAAATTTATACAAAAAACTCATTATTTTTTTATTTTTTTGACATTTTATTACGCAGTCTAAATTTCAAAAGTTTGTCGCTCTCTTAGAGTTTTTTCTTCTTCAGCTTCTTCCTTATAATTTTCTTTCATAAACTTTTCAATTTCAGGCCACATTTCATCCGGAGTTTCCCCTTTAAAAGTAGTCAAAACATTCTTCTTTACATAAAAGCTTTTCAATTCTTCTATTCTGGTTTGATATTGTTTTAAACTCTCTTTTGCGACGTTGGGTGTATTTTCATCTGGTTGAATTAAATCTTCGCCAGTTAAATCATCTTTTCCGGCTTCTTTTGGAGGATTTATTCCAACTTTATAAACTCTGCCAGAATTAGGATGAATCCATTTTGAGGTTATATTTTTCTCGGCGGTTTCAAGGGGAACTTCTATATTTATAACGGCGTCGAACTCAATTTTTTCATCTGTCCATTTGGCTTGATTATAGGATCTTGGAAATCCATCTAATAATATTGAGCCCTCAGGAATTTCCTCAAGTGCAATCTCATTAACGATGAAAAAATTTAAGATTTTGCTGCCAAGCTTCCGCGATTTTCAAACTAATACAGTCCCTGACCCCTTAAAGCGCATTTTCATATTTCAAAATCTGTCGCTTTAAGGGGTCATAGCCTATGACTCATAGAGGATTAAGCGCGCTGTAAGGGGACTACTTTTAATGGGCAGGGACTGTAACTTATGTTGAACGCTGTTCGTAATAAAATTGTTTTATATATAGTGAATATTTATTGTAACATATAACGTTGCCTAAATGGCCGTGGCTCAGTGCCACCTTTTTTAACCCCCGCAAGCTATCTTTAACCTCATCCGCCTACTTAAATGATACCTCTTTTGAGCGAACAGCAATTAGGGGACGTTATATTTCAAGTAGTCATCATCAGTGCTAATTAAACAGTNTAAACAGTTGTGCACAAAATTTGAAAACAACAAAAATAAATTTTAATCATCGTGGACTAGATATTTAGACTACGTTAGAAAGTTTTTTTTTTAATAACACATGCAAATATTTTGACAAAAAAAAAGTTAGCTAAGTGTTCAAAATATTCGACTTAATTTTAATATGACGATAATTTATACATTTTATCCAGGACAATGATTATGGTGCCTATATTTTTATTAGATTTCTAAATTATATATGGAGAATATAAAATGGCCGTTTAAAATGCATGGGATTCACTCAACGTTTAATTTATAATTTCAATCAGAGCTCAGAAAAAAGAAGTTATAGAAATTTTCAAAATACTCATATCGAAGATTTTACTTTGACGTTCGTTTCAAACGTGACGTCATAATCTCTCACATTGTGTGGAAATAGCGTCTCCAAATAAAGCTTCGACCCTTTTGATATTTTTGGGTGGTAAAATTTTTAACCTATTATCATGCCTGAACGAATGAAAATCTAAAAAACAGTATTTCTCAATTTTTAGGCAAGATTTGATTTTTGAAAAAATGCAAATTTTTATCATTATTCCTTTGTGACTATCCAACAAGGCACCCATGTATGATCATCCATATAAATTTTAGCTTCTTTCGCTATACCCGTTCCTTTTCGAAACTGCGTTCTTAACAGATCACCCGATGTCCTATAATCTAATTTTGGGTAATTTTGCAAGATTTTTTCGCAAATTTTTCCTTTTCCGGAACCAGGAGCACCGATTACGGCCAGTTTGTATAATTGTATCCCGCTAAATCTCATTTCTAAAACATTTTTTTAACCTAACAAGTTTATGTAAGAACAAAATTTTGCAGAAATAACTACTTTATGTACATTTTACGATGATTTTGCATTAAATCGAAGCATAATAAGTAGGGTGCGCAGCGAGCAGATTTCCCATTTTTGAACTGCGGGATTGATCAGAAAAAACAGGACCAGAATTTCGAAGTCAAAATTATCAGGTAACAAAATATTGCTGGTCAACCTGCCGGTTTTTTTTGACTCAATGATCATATTGTCGGAATAAACCATAATTTCAAAAAAATGATTATGTTCGCTGACTGTGTTTCAAAACACAGATGCGCAGGTACGTAATGAAAAATCATGGTCAGGTAACTTAACGGCGTACATATTGTCTTATAGTAAAAGTTTGATAGAAAATAATGTTTTTTTTTCAATAGCGTATACATATGTTTTTTGCTCAAAATTTTTTTTTGGTCGCTAGAATAAGGTAGGAACGGCAAAAGGCCCACTTGTGATTTCGACTGGGAGAACAGAACAAGATAGCGACCAACTGGTTTTTGGCATGTAAAAAATTGGCAAAATATATTTTTGAATTCCTAGGTGGATCACGTGACCGGAAATCAGTCATCAAAATTGCTCAAAATTACCGAAAAAAACGTTTTTTTGCGAATTACTGTTGAACCGGTAATCACCGGAAAAAAAGAAAAAACTTTCACCACCACCAATTTGGTTACGATTCAGATGCAAAAAACAGTTTGTCGCTATCTAGTCTGGTTCTCTCAGAACAGATACCGCTTAAGTGGGCCTACCTAAAAAAAACGACCTTAACATTTATTTAATTATGTCCAAATTGTAGCCCTAGAAAAAATAAAACGTTCAGTACAAAAAATTTTTAAAAGTTGTCAGCTACTGCTTAAAAATGGATAACCGTTTTTTAAGCAGTTGTTGACAACGTTTTAATTTTTTTTTGGACAATGTAATATTTTTTCAAGGGCTACAATTGAAAAATAATTTTTATTAAAATCAACGTTTCGTTTTAATTCCAGTATCAAGCTAATAAACCGACTTGTAAGTTTCAAAAGTTGAACATAATTTAAAAATGTTTAGCAAAATTTTTTGTCGTTCTTACCGAACGGTAGAATTTGCGGATGTATTGATTTTTAGAAATGTCCCGCTGTGCACCATGATAATAACTTATTAATTATGTATATAACATTAATGACCATTTTGATGAACTCTGCAGTGCCCAAACACATTAATATTTGGAGTATGATGCCTGTCAATAGAAAAATACTCTTTTCGGAGATTTTTGCTTTGAGGTATGCTGAGAAAAACTTTTCCAAATATGAGAAATAGACGTCTATATAAAAGTTTCGTGAAAAGTTGAAGATTCCCAGAAATGATTAATCAGACAAAAAATGGAGGTTATTGTCACTGATTTCTGTTATAATGAGTCCTTGAATACCGTTCGTCTGAAAATGAGTATTTTTCTATTGGAGGGCATTATCCATAGCTATAATAATAAACATCTTGATAAGTTCTGCAGTGTCCTCAGACATAATAAATGGGTCGATAGTAAAATGTAAGATTTTGAATTGAAATAGACGATAACCGTTTTAGATTAGGAAACTGAAATTTTTTTCTGAATCATATGATTCAGATTGAATCCTTTATAATGATATGAAATTTAATTAAATGTACAGATCTAGTAATTGTATAGACCTATTAAAATACTAGTTTGCCATGCAAATTTTAAATTTCCAAATCCAGATTTTTTTAGGATAGAACGGCATTTTTTTAAATTAATATATCAATTACATAACCTCCTGGTACATATTAGCTAGTTTTTCAGCCAACATTTTATATAATTCGGCTTTTGAAAACGACTCATGCGATTAAGTTCTTAGATAGCTGAAACTGAGCAGAAATATTTAGTGAATATTAAAATAAAATTGGTCCGAATCGAACCATTTTTTTTATTTTTTAGGAGATTACTGAAATTGTTTAATTAACAGTTTTTATTTAAAAAAATTGGAAACATTGGTTTGATTCGGACCAGCTAATATGTTCCAGGAGGTTTCGTAATCGATATGCTGCACAATGAAAATATTTTTAGCTTGTACTTATTGAAGTTTTATTTCTGACCATTGCGTCTGAAGTTCGCTTAATTTTGTCTAGAAGCTTTATTTTAGGCTCTTCAAAATCTTACATTTATACATTTTACTATCGACCCATTATAAATGGGCGTAGCTGACAACGGCCGATAACGGACACCGGCTGATTACGGACAATGGCCGATTACGGACAATGGCCGATTACGGACAACGGCCGATTCCGGACAACGGCCAAAAAACGACGGACAACGGCCCTAAATATATAATTCCTGCATTTTAAAATAAATATAATAAAAGCTCAAATTTGCATTTACATAACTTTGTTTTTTTATAGAAAATGAATGAAGATAACGCGTTAATAATATTCTGAACCTGAAAGTGAATTATGAATGGAGATAAAAAAAAGTAACTTTCGAGTATATTACAAAAAGGCTTTAGCTTAAAAGACTTAAAAGGCTTAAAAGACTTAAGTATAAAAAGATAAAAAGCCAAATAGGTAATAGAGGAACAAATAATCTTTAAAATTGAACTTTTAAAACATTTCCCATTGAGTGGTATCGTGAACTCCTCGGATATTTTCGACCTCTCTCGAAACTTTTTCAGCAACCTCGTGGCTCAGCCACAGTTTTCGAGTTTTTGCATAATTAGGGGCGCTAAAGAGCAATTGGCTTCCATTTCGCAGACCTCGATCAGATTCCCCATGGGCATCAAGATAAGGTAGACTGAAATATATATTTTAAAACATTTCTTCAAAAAATAGAATTTTTAAAGTCAATATTTTTTTTCAGCGTAACCGAGTTTTTCTCAGAGATACAAGTGTAGATAACAGTTGTAGATGAACTGATTTTCAAAATTTTAAAAGATCGGTTTAGAAAAAGTTTCGATACGCGACGGGACGAAATGTTTTTTGCCAGTCCGATCCGGTAAACTAGAAAAACTTGAATAAATCTTAAATTGGCGGTCTCTCGGTCACTGAATATGATATGAGTATGTTTGTTTTACCATTCACCCTTAAATTTTCCAGGCAATATTTTTTGTGATATGACACCGAAACATCAAATTGCAAAAAATGACTCGTATGGGGTCATATAATATGACTCATATTACATTGCATATTGAAGGTAATTCCATGACGATTTCACATCTATAAAAATATACTTGCATTTTATAATGTAATATGACCCCAATATCAATAAAATTAATTTCCGAGTATTTTACAAGAATAGGAAAAACAAATTTTTCCCAAAAAAATACTAACTTAAATGCAACCATGGCATGCTTTTCTCGTGCCGAAATCATTATTCCAGAACAAGCCTCATAAAGTTGACGAAATGGAATATTAATATTTGCGAAGGGATCATGAACTCTAATCATCATGAACAAACCCACGCCTTTTCCACATTTTAAAACATGATTATTTCCACCACCAAATCGAGTAGGTCTGCCAGACAATTCTGAAACAATTTATTTTTTCACTGCTATTTTTTGACATAACTGTCAAATTTTTTATTAGGGTATATTTTATTTTGTCATTAAAGGCGAATTTTTCTCTTAAAATATCGGAAGAGACCTAAAAGCCAAGCCAAATATTCGCACAATTAAGGCCTATGAAAAAAGTTTGGTAATATTGAGCTAACTGAGAATAAATTCGAATGATCATCACACACTACATTATTATGGTATTTGAAAATTAAATAATTTAAAAAAAGTTTCGAAATTTTTTGTGATTAAGTGGGAAAACCGAAGATTGTGTGAAATAATCTTTACAAATTTGTCTTTTTGTCCTTATAGAATACATTAGTTCCATCAACATTACGTAGGTTTTTACCAAATTTCGGCCGTTTTGTGCTTATAGACTAATTAACAGTAAAAGTTTGACATAAAATACCTAAACTATGAATTTTCTCGCAGCATTTCGATAGAGTACAAATAATTTTTCCACAAATGAGACACATGGCTGGCGATGGAATACTATCTCTCGTCTCTGACCAATCAATGGGCTTCATTTCTTTGCACCTAAAGTTTGAAACCATTTCAATGACATTTCTATAATCATTCGGAAGTTCAATTAATTTCGGAATTTCAACCAGTTTTGGAAAGGAAACTTTGGAGAGGAGAAAGCCGTATTTTTTCTCGTCTACTTGAAGTTTTTTAATCCATTTTTGAGCTTGAGGTTCTAAACTAGAGCCGTCGGCGTCGAACATGGCGCAAAGTTGATCACTGAGACCCAACGAGCATGATAAGGGAGACCAAGAGACTGCGCCATCACTCAACTCCACGGGAGGTCGGTTAAATAAATTCAAATGATATAATAGCAAAGCAACGCATGACAGAAATGGAGTCAAACACTAAATTTAAAACTTACTAGTAAACTTGCTAGAGCATTTCAATTTTTTTTGTAAGGTAAGGTACACCCAACAAAACTTCTTTACTTAGGTAGCTTTTTTTTATAGGTGCGACAGATTTCAGGAATTTTATTTTTCAGCCATTAGTCTTAAAATTTTTTCTAGTTTCGTATGATACCCATATTGGGTCATTTCCGGTCATTTGAAAATCTCGAATTTTGAAAATTTTTGGAAAAAATTTTCAAAAATTTGGCCTGAGCTTTTTTAGTTCCCAGTTGAATGCAAAAAACCGTTTTGTGATATCTCATACGGTTCGTCTGTGGTGAAAAGTCAAATCTGTCGCACCTATAAAAAAATTACCTTAGGGTAGATGATTTTTTGATATGTTCTAGGAAATCGTGAATAAAAATGAGTTATTTTAAAAATTTTTAAAGTTTTATCAGGAAAGTGGTCAAAAAAGAAGAATAGTTTTTGAAATCGCCTATATTTTGGCTTGGAATTTTCGAAATAAATTCAAGAATAATTTTAAGCCAAATAATAGGCAATTTTTTTTTGGAAAACGCTGATTTTTGGAAAACGGAGCATAATTTTCGACCAAAATTTTTTCACAGTCATATTCGACACAAAACCTAAAAGTGCTCCGAAAATCAATTTCAGAGACACCACGATTTTTTTAAATGCTCTAATTAAGAGCCTCTAAAAGTCAAAAAAAATAACCTTACGGTGCTAAAAATGCAGATACAATTTTCGCATTACTTTGGCGCCCTTCTGAAAAAGTTTTCAGGTTATCATAAAACTTGGTCGATTAAAAATTTTTTAAATAAATTTATCTTATTTTTTATGATATGTTTTGAAGAATTCGGTACAACAATTGTGAGTCATACTTCTTGTACTGAATTTTGAAAACAAATCGTAAAACATTNGCATGGCAGAGTGCTCTTTATGTTTTAAAGATAATTTGAATGGTAAAACTCGCCCGATAAACGCACGCTAACGGGGACTTTTGACCCAAACATTCTACCAAAACATGTCCGTTTAAATACATTCTACTGTAGTTCATCCACATTACGAGGTTTTTCCAAATTTCGGCGTTTTTGTCGCTTATAGACTAATTAAACAGTAAAGTTTGACATAAAATATAAACTATGAAAATTTTCTCGCAGCAGTTTCGATAGAGTACAATAATTTTTTCCGCACATGAAGACACATGGCTGGCGCGGAATACTATCTCTCGTCTCTGACCAATTCAATGGGCTTCATTTTCTGTTGCACCTAAAGTTTTGAACATTTCAATGACATTTCTATAATCATTCGGAAGTTCAATTAATTTCGGAATTTCAACCAGTTTTGAAGGAACTTTGGAGAGGAAGAAAGCCGTATTTTTTCTCGTCTACTTGAAGTTTTTTATCAGTTTTGGAGCTTGAGGTTCTAAACTAGAGCCGTCGGCGTCGACATGGCGCAAAGATTGATCACTGCGACCCACGAGCATGACTAAGGGAGACCAAGATTACTGCGCATCACTTCAACTCCACGGGAGGTCGGTAATAAATTTCAAATGAGTATAATAGCAAAGCAACGCATGACAAAAATGGAGTCAACACTAAATTTAAAAACTTACTAGGCAATTTCAAATTTTTTTTGTAAAGGTACGGTAACCCACCAAAACTTCTTGCTTAGGTAGCTTTTTTTTATGCAGACCGCACCCTGTCAGCATGATTTCTCGGAGGCCATAAGAGAATCGCAACGGACTTTTGTATCATGTACACAAGTAATTTTGTGATATGTAAAACTTTTTTCTTTATTCCAAGTCAACCGGTTTTCACCGGCTAAATTGATTTTTTAAACGAAAGTTCAGTGAGTTCGAATCTCATAGGCACATTTTTTCGCCATTTTAACGAAATGTTTTCTTATTGATAATAATCGGTCTCTATTGGCAACGGATTGACAGAAAAGTGGAAATAAATAAATTTTTCGACGACATATTTCCGAAAAAAAAATACTGTTTTCAAAAATGTCTATAGCCGTTCTATGTTTTTGCCTCAGAAAACCAGTATTTCAAAGCTCCTGTACTCGGTGAGACCCGGTTGACCGTAGAAAAAAACAAAAAATTTTCCATATCACAAATTTTACATGGGTCGTGATACGAAATCGGTTTGTCGATATCAATTAATGGCCTTCGAGAATTATGTGACAAGGGTGGGTTTGCATTAAAAAAAACTACCTAGGTAGTTTCTTTTATAGATGCGACCGCTTTTCAGATTTTATTTTTTCAGTCATTAGTCTTAAAATTTCTCTACCGAATGTGTTTTTAGCTTTTGGGGTTTTTCTCCGGGGAAGATTGAAACGCCTTAAATACACTAACCAAGGTCGCGGCTCTGATTGGTTAAGCGTGCATCTCTCGGGGAACAACCCCAAAGCTAAACACATTGGGTAGTTTCGTAGGATACCCATATTGGGTATTTGAAAATCTCGAATTTTGAAAATTTTTTCCAAAAATTAAAAAAAAAATTGGCCTGAGCTTTTTTAAGTTTCCAGTTGAATCAAAAACCGTTTCTGGAAATTCTGTATACGGTTCGTCCTGTGGTGAAAATGAATCTGTCGCACTATAAAAAAACTACCTTAGGTAAGATGATTTTTTGATATGTTCTGGAAATCGTGAATAAAAATGAGCTTTTTTCAAAATTTTTAAAGTTTCATCAGGAAAGTGGTCAAAAAAGCAGAAAGTTTTTTGAAATCGGCCTATCTTTTGCTTGGGAATTTTGCGAAATAAATTCAAGGGCTACAATTTCAACAAATAATAGGCAATTTTTTTTTTGTAAAACGCTGGAATTTTTGGAAAAACATTTTCATCAGTCATATTCGCACAAACCTAAAAGTGCTCGAAAATAATTCAGAGACCCACCACAAGATTTTTTTTAAATGCTCCTAATTAAGAGCCTCTTAAAAGTCAAAAAACAATAACCTACGGTGCTAAAAATGCAGATACAATTTTCGCATTACTTGGGCGCCCTTCTGCAAAGAGTTTTCAAGTTATCCTAAACTTGTCGATGCTAAAAATTTTAAATAAATTTATCTAATTTTTTATGATATGGTTTTTGACGAATCGGTACAACAAATTGTGAGTCCTACTTCTTATACTGAATTTTGAAACAAATCGTAAACATTTATATAAGTTTATAATTTTAAATATTTTGGTTATATAAAACAAAATTTATTTTCGAATTTTCCATAGTTTAAAACGGGAGAAAAGCTTGGATTTGACAATCCCGGGAACAAAATTTTTTTTGCGAAAAGATAAAAATAATTGCCTTTTCAATTTCTGTTTTTTTTGTATACGCATCGCCCATAAGTAGGGTTTAGGCCATTCACCTACGTATGTAGATTTTTGACGCCGAAAATCGACTGGTGAACGTCTACATTCAAATTAAACACTTTCATAATATAAGCTCTCTACTGGCACTTGTGGTCATTCTGGATTTTATAACTGTATTTTCGTTCAAATTGGGGTCGGTTTACATTAGGACATACATTTGATAGTTATTGTAGGCTATCTAAAAAATTGAATTTTTCATATCAGCTCTCTACTGACTCGTGTGTCATTTTGCGAATTTAAATGGGTCATTTTCGTTTAGTTAGAATCGTTTAAGACTAGCAAATATGTTTGGGAGTCATGTATGGCTACTTAAAAATTTCAAATATTAGCCTTTTCTCTCCTCGGACTTGCGTGGTCATTTTTTTCGAAATTTTTGGGTCGGTCATTTTGATTTAAGTTTTGGGGTCGTTTCAACCTTATGAACATACATTTGGGTAGTTATGTAAGGCCTATCTAGATAAGGTAAATTTTTATAATATTAGCTCTCTAACTGACTCGTGTGTTCATTTTTGGAAATTTTAATTTGGGCCATTTGTTGTCTTAATTGGGTTCGATTAAACCTGGAACAAAAATTGGACAAACTTTGGGGAGATTCGAATCCCAGTGGCCTAACCCTACACATAAGGAAGGTGTAAAAAACGGTTTTCCGACGATTTTTAAAAGGTTAAATTTAAAATTGTTTAAGATTTTTACCTGAATAAAATGATTGTAAATTTTGACAGCTGGTTGATCTATAGGATCGAGTCCAGCACTAACTCTAAGTTGATCAACCAGCGTTTTAAATAAATCGATTTCTTCCGTTTCGAAATTATGATTTTCTGATTCATTTTCAGATATTCTTGTGACGTCGCATAATATAGATATTTGGGTTATATAAGCAGCAACCAAAACTCGCAATAAATATTTTTCATTTTGTAATTGATGATGAAGTGGCTAAAATAAAAAATTTTAATTTTGTTCAATTTAATTTTTTGACATCAAAATTAACTTATTTGACAGTCAACCAACCCACGGATTCGAAGTTCAAAATTTATTTATACTACTGTCAAATGTGTGCAAGAGGACAAAAAATTTTTGTCGTTTTGTCCACCTGAAAACGTGTCGTTTTGTCCACTAAAAAATTTTTCACTAAAAATGCTCTAAAAAATCGAAAAAGAGGCACCTTCTTTTCAAAATCGGCAAATTTTTGTCGTTTTGTCCTCTTAGGCACATTTGACAGTATTTACTAGAAAATATGTATTTTAAATTTTTTTAGAACGATTTTGAGCGTTCAAAAAAGATACAATGGGTCACCACTGATCACCCCCGTTTTTGGAAAAGTTTGAAGTATCATTTTTGTAGTAACACCATGTTTGGTTATTATATGTATCTAAAAATCATGCTATATAAAATGGCGCTAAAGAACAATTCAAGCCAAATTTTTGAACGCATGTATTTTTTTCACTTGCGAAATGAAAATTGCATCGAAGGAAATTCTCTTATTATTATGATGGTATTTGAAATAACGTAGGTTTCTCGAAATTACGTAAGTTTAGGCCAAATTTCAGCCGTTTTATCGTTATAGAATATTTCCTTATGTAAAAGCACAACAGTATATTTTCAACAATTTAGCACACGTTTTGGTGTAAAAATAATCCCGGTTACCACAGATCTTTGAAAAAATATCGATAATGCTGATTTTTAGACCTGACATTGTCAATCGAAACCTTTTCTATTTAGTTTTCCCGAAAACAGCTACAGTAGAGTGTGTTTAAACGGTCAGTTTGAAACGCATAACCCGTCCGTTTTAACACACATGCCAAAAATTTCCCTGCTGGCCGTCCGTTTAAACGCACGTGGCAGAAATTTCGACACCTAACCCGTCCTAACTACCTGTCTGTTTAAACACACTCTACTGTATCAAAATGATTTATAAAATTAACTTACATTTATATCATCGATAAATTTAAACAGAATTATGGACCGAAAATACAAATAAAATAAATCGGTACCAAGGAGAGGAGGAACATCAAAAGTATTTTTCGAATCTGGAAATATAATATATAATAATTTTCTTGCCATCATTCGATTGTCTTTTGCCTGTTGTTTTTCCATGTCAACCATGAAAATGTCTTCAAATGTATTATTTTTAGAAATATATTCACTTTCGAAAACGCAGGAACGAATCATTGTTTCAATAGCTTTTTCTTTTCGTACAGGAAGTGCACCTTAATACATTTATTAGCGTGAGGAGAGTTTTAAGATTGACGTCATAACTTTTCCTAGTTATTCATTTATTTTTATTTTTGGGGTTCATTAGATCGTTAAAAATTACATTTTTATAATGGTTTACATTACGGAGTTATATTATTTCATGAGGTGTCAAATTTCAAACTTATTTTTGGATGAGAGGTCAAATTTTCAAAATGATTTTTTTTGGGGTTAAATTTCAAAGAAATTTTTTTTCTATGAGGAGTAAAATTTCAAGCTTATTTTTTTATTTGAAGTCATATTTCAAACTTATTTCTTCATAAGGTGTCTAATATCAAATTTATTTTTTCATGAAGGGTCATATTTCAAACTAATAATAGCACGGATCTATTCTCCTCGAGGACATAATAAAAAAATATTTTACAGGGGGGGGGGGCAATATCGCCGAAAGTTTATTTTTTTGGTTTTATAAGGAGTTTCACAATAGGTTCGAATGAATTGAAACACCAAAATGCGTAGACTTTAATACTAAACAAAACGCAATCAAATTAAAGTTGAAAAGACTAGATTTGGGAAAGTCAATCCTTAAAATGACGTCATTCATGACGCCTAAAACGTAATTTGAGATATAAATCCCAAACAAAAATCAGCGATATTGGCAAATTCGGCGATATGGGCACTGGAAGTATTTTAGTTAAAAATAGTGAAATTGCGTAGATTTTTTTCGGGGATATTGCCCCCAGTGTATACACGTTATTGATACTTCAAGCTTATAAAATATAGCAAAAAATCCAAATTAACATACAGTGAGTGAGACCAATGGGCAACAGTGACCAATGGCCAACACTTTTCAGCCAAATTGATGACAAAATTGGGCTAAAATGATGCCAATGGGTAACAGTGAGACCAATGGGCAACAATGATAAAAAGTCTAAAATGATCTAAAAAAATCACCAACGACTAATTTGATTGCTATATACAGTGGGTGAGACCAATGGGCAACACACGAGCTTTTGGTCAAAAGTGTTGCCCATTGGTCTCACCCACTGTATATAGCAATCAGATTAGTCGTTGGTGATTTTTTTAGATCATTTTAGACTTTTTATCTGAAAGAGTTTTCATACCTAATAATGGTTTATTTTCTAGTCGTATTAGTGCTTCAGTTGTTTGTAAAGTATATGCCGTAGTTTTCCATAATGATTTTTTATCATCAGGCGAAAATTTTCCATAAAAATCTCCGAAAATTGGAAAAATTCCAAAGTTTTGAGTTTCTTTTGATTCGTCTTCTGGTTCTTTATCAATGTCAGTGATTTCTTCGGCCATACTTGACTCAGATACTGTTGAAATATTTTCTGGGATAAGTTCATCAATTTGCATAGATTCTTCTTTTTTCGGAGCGTCCCCATTATTACAGTCGATAGTTCCAAAATTTATAACGTATGTTTTAGGTGAGGTTTTCTAAAAAATAAAAAGTTTTTATTTTTATTCATGATTTAAAAAAAAATTGAGTCTTAGGCATCAGAATTATCTGAATTTAAAAAAATGGGAAATACTAGTATAATTATTGGCCTATGTGTAGGGTGCGCAGCGGGAACTGACCCGTTTAACTGAACCCGTTGATCAAACTTTTTCTGCGTTCCATGGATTTTCGTCACCAAAAACAAAGATTCCAAGCTAGAAAAGTTTTTTCGGCCCTCTTGTGGTCAGAAAATGAGTTCTAAAAACCCTCCTGTTACGCGATGCCTTGTTAAGGCCGATATAATATTTAAACCGGCGTTTTCCCTGGTCAAAATGCCGAAAAAAAATTATACTTTTTACTTTTTGGTCCCGATTTTTTTTCAGTTTTTGTATCATTTTTTCCGTTTGAAACTTATAATTTTGACCGCTGCGCACCCTACCTCTAAAAATTCCTCTTGAATACCCTTATTATGTGTTATTGGCCCTGACAGGCTGAATCGGAACAACTATGAAACAATTATTAGAAAAATAAAATTGAAAATATAACGGAAGTTACTACATGTATAAAGACCAGAAATAATATCATTTTAGCATATGTTTATTATTATTCAAGATTTTGACCAAAGCAAATGCAATGTTTCTCAGTAACCACACGGATGATTTATTATTTTTTATGATAGAACAAATGGCCATGTTTCATACAATAATACGGCCGATGACAATTTTCAATTTTATTTTTAGTTCGCGAGATAATTTTTTTATCTTCCGAACTAAATCAAATTTGAAAATTCTAAATCGGACAGCTCNTCGAGTGCTTCACAATAAAGAGTAACGGGAATTATTTTTCAAAATTACTTTCTCCTGAGTTTAGGGTACAAAATGATTTATGACTCAATTAACCGGACAGAACGTGAGCAAAAATCGAGTAGAATTTTTTGAAATTCTTTGAATTTGGTTCAGTATCACCAAATAAACAGTATTTTGACTTCCTAGCCATGTAAAAATAAACGAGTACACAAAGTGTTGTAATTTTCCATATTTTCATAAAAGGCATAAAAATAAATTGGGAAATTTTTTTTCTGAGCTCTTTTGCGACGACCACCCCCTTATAAACGCACACCACAGTCTTTCAATTTCAAATCCCAAAACTCAGAAAAACTTTAGAGTCAAACAAAACTCGCTGGCAATTTCGATAAGTTGTGCGATACAAAATTTGGTCGATAAAGAAACACTTTTTGGGAACATTCAAATATCGACACCTAGGGATAGACCCTTAAAAATCGACAAATATTTGCCAGTTTGCTGAAAATTTTGTTTTGTACCTTTACTGGCGCATTTCGTTTTCACATTGTATGTCCATTTCCACAGAGGGTATATTGCCGTCGTTTCAATTTCACTTTTTATATCTTTGTTTTTTCTTCGACTCTGAGGGTTAAATCTATTTGTAACTTTGTAAGATGCTTGCTTCTTGGAATAAGAGGTAAAAGTGTATTGCAGATTCTAGAGCACAACATACACCCAAATTCATCTTCACTTTTCCACCCGTTTTTATTCATGGATTGTAAATGTTGGTACCTAAAAAATGATAAATAAATTATTTCAAATAATACATTGGGTGTAACATAAGTTGTTTTATTAGAAAATTTAAATTATCAATACACGCTACATTATTATGGTTTTTGAAAATAAAAATATTCTTTGAAAAATTCGCTGTTAAGTTTTTTCTATATTTCTTCTAAAGCCTGAATAACGTGTAAAATAATGGAACTTGTTTTTCATTTACGATTATTTTGATAAGTCCTTCGAAAGTTATAGCATGATTCCTATAATAATATTTAATATTTTTTGAAAAATCCAACTTTAATTTTCCACCAATTTTTATCAATGGATTGTTAATTTAGGTAGGTTATTATTAATACACACTACATTATTATTATATTATGGTTATTGAGAATAATTTTTTTTTAAACTTGCTGTTTTGTCAGTATAGACAAACGGGGTTTTTACAATTTTGAAAATTACGTAGGTTTTTGTCGAATTTAGGTTGTTTTCTTCTTAAATAAATTTTCTTCATAAATGAATATGTCCTTATAGTCTAGATAAGTTAAAGATGAACATGACAGTATTTGAAAACCCTATTCGCGCATAGTCTTCGTGACAAACAGAAAATAAAATTCCGCATATTTTTGTGGGTTTTATATTTTTCAAATTTCAGATCGAATATTTTTGTCCTCACCTTTTTTCACGTTCCTTCTCTTTTTTTCTATAATCATTGAAACAGTCCCTATGCATGACATGACCACAGGTTGACAAATGTGTGCCTTCCGTTGTCCTAATTGGCTGAATCAAAAAATCGAAATTTTCAAAAATTTCGGTCTCCATCAAATCTTCAAGTTTGTGATTTCTAAACCTATCCAAAACGGTGGATGTTTCTAGATAGCCCATCATGACTAAAGGATCTTCATCACTCGCTGAAACCTGCTTGTCCTCTTGGCATAAAATACAGGTCCATTCGTCCTCGATCAAATTCATTTCTGTTTTATCGTCACCGGATAAATGCAACATTTGAGCTTCTACACACGATTTATAATCATCTTCCGTGTCAGAATTTACGGTTTGTGTATAAACTTCCATTGAGTAGCCATTGTCACTCACTAGAAATAAATTTTTTATAAAAAAATAAGAGTGCTTCTAATAGGGTACGTTTTTTTCGTTTTGTCCATATGAAAACGGGTTGTTTTGACTTAATTTTCTAAAACTTGTCATAGAAATCGAAAAAAGGGCGCTGAAGAGCCAAATTTCGGACACTCAGCCGCGCGTCTCAAAAATATCAGTATACTGTAATAATCAATCAACTGGGTATTTTATTGCAAAAAAGGGTTTTCAAGAAATTTTTAGATTTTTATCATAAAATTGATAAATTCAAAAATACGAGTTGACGTAAATTTCGAAAAATGATTGAAATAAGGTTTACCATTAATGCCATCACGATTATTTTACTTGCAATTTGATACGAATAAATTGATAAGGGTATTTTTTAATATAAAATGAAATATCACTCCAATATCGATAATTATGCCTTGGTAGGTCTAGAAACTTATCGCCTATCTTTTAACTAGGGCAGAAGTGTTTAGACCTACCAAGGCATAATTATCGATATACCATTAACGTTTTGGTGTCAGATTATACATGTAATTTAATTAAAATTATATCAAGCATTTTTTTCTAAAAATATACTACTGCCGTGTTTTTTTCTAAGTACATGTTTGGCTTTGCCGTTTTCCCTATGTGAAAGTTATCGTTTGATCCAGTTAGACAAATAATGCTTTAATGATTTTGCCTATTCAAAAGAAAAAGGCAGAATAGTTAGGTGTTGTTTTTAGTAGCTAATAGAAGTTTACAGCTTTCTCGTACTGTGGATTCTGTCTAAGCGGACATTTTTCAAAATCCCGTTTTGTCCGCTTAGGTAGTATTTTTTTTAGACGCGACAGATTTGACTTTTCACCACAGACAAACCGTATGAGATATTACAAAACGGTTTTTTGCATTCAACTGGAAACTAAAAATTTTTTTTTTTAATTTTCAAAATTTTTTTTCAAAAATTTTCAAAATTCGGGATTTCCAAATGACCGGAAATGACTCAATGTGGGTATCATACGAAAATAGAAGAAATTCTAAGACTAATGGCTGAAAAATAAAATTCCAAAAATAAAATTTTCTTACGATTTTTATAATGACAAAATGGTAAAAAATCATTCTGTCGCGTCTAAAAAAAAACTACCTTAGAGGTACGAGATTTCAGGTTTTCAGGAAAAATGCGTAGGTTTTTTCCCGTTTTGTCCGCTTAGACAGAATTCACAGTATATGAAAACCTCATGACACCATATATTGGCATCTGCTATCTATAGAAAATTTAATTCTGCGTGTTTTGGTAGATTTTGTTTTTTGGAATTTGAGACCGGTTGACCGGTAATGGCGGATTTCCGGTGGGTCCGTTTTCCAAAGTTGTTCCAACCAGGCTCAAACTCGGTTTGTAGACTAATTCGGACACCAGTCACAATCACTACCTCAGCCAGATTTATTATTGGCACTGTCTTCTCTATCGCATAATGTTGTTATTAGTGAATTCTATTATCAGACTACCGTGTCGAATTAACCCTTATTTTGCGTTTTTATTGAGTTAACTTATTGAGTAAACCGTGTTTGTACAAGTTGTAAAGATTTCCATGACGTCATCTAAAGGGACCCCTAAATGACTAACAATGACGCCATCGATAAATCTGATAACAGATTCGAACTCCCGGTGTCTATATCGAAGATCCTGCCTAGTGTAATTTCTATGTCTATAACAACATAAAAACATAGACGATTGACATAAAAATTACACTAGGCAGGTTCTTCGATATTACTCTACAGACCGAATTTTGGCCTGATTTGAAAAACGGAACCACCGTAAATCCGCTATTACCGGTCTGAAATTCAAAAAACAGAATATACGAAAACACGCGGAATTAAATTTTTTATCTGCCAATATATGGTTTCATGGGGTTTCCAAATACGAGAAAGCCGTAAACTTCTTTTAGCTCCTAAAAAAACCATCTTACCTCGAGATTTTTAGATATACTGACGTATGTGTCTAAGAGGACAGAAAAATTTTTGTCGTTTTGTCCATTTGAGAAAAATTTTACTAAAAAATCGAATAATAATACCGCCAGAGAGCTAAAAATGCAAGCCAAATGTGCGCAATACTTAAAGCGCAACTTTTTAAAAAATGGAGTATTAAGTCAACTGGTTAAAATTTTTTCAAAAAAAAAGAATATTTTCAAGAAAAAGTTGAAATTTTTGTTTTAGAAATCTACTTTTAAACAGAAAAAAATTTTAGTTTTCGAATTTAATTGTAATTTGATACCTTCAAAAATAAGTTTAAATTTAAGCACCTTGATTATTTTCTAGCTTAGATGCAAAATATTCTGGATTTTTATCAATAACTGCTTTGGTTTGACTTTTCATCTTCTCCATTAATTTGGCTCTCATTGCCATAGCTCTCCGTTTTCTGTCATTTTGTTCATTTGCTGATTTCTTATCAGTTTCGCTATTATCTCCCATATCAAGCTTATCCTTAATCCATTTTAAAGCCGGGATATCGAAGTCTCCNAAAAATAACGAATGATTTTTCAAAATGTATCTATCTACCTTGGTTTTAGGCGTACAACAAGGATTTATGACTCAATTAACCGAACCAGAACGTGAGCAAAATCGAGTAGAATTTTTTGAAAATTCTTTGAATTGGTCTCGAGTTCACCAAAAAACAGTTTTTGAGCATTCCTAGCATGGTATAAAATAAACGAGTACCAAAGTGCGTTGTAATTTTCCATATTTTCATAAGAACGGCATATACAAATAAAGTTGGGAAATTTTTTTTTCTAGAGCCTCATATTTGCGACGACCACCCCCTTATAAACGCACACCACAGTACTTTCCGAATTTCAATCCAAAATCAGAAAAAAATCTTTAGAGTCATAACAAAACTCGCTGGCTAATATCAGATAAGTTGTGCGGATACAAGAATATGTTCGATAAAAAAACTTATTTGGACAACATTCAAAATTCGACACCTAGGGATAACCCTTAAAATCGCAAATATTTGCCAGTTTGCGAAAACTTTTTTTTGTACCTTTACTGGCGCAAAGCTTTCGTTTCACATTGTGAAGCTCCATTCCACAAGGGTATCATTTCCGTACGTTTCAATTTCCACTTTTGTATGAATCTTTGTATTTTCTTCGACTCTGAGGGTTAAATCTATTTGTAACGATGCTTGCTTCTGGGAATAGAGGTAAAGTGTATTGCAGATTTCTGAGCACAGCAGCATACACCCAAATTCATCTTCACTTTTCACCGTTTTTATTCATGATTGTAAATGTTGGTACGCTAAAAATGATAAATAAGATTATTTCAATAATGACATTGGTGTAACATAAGTTGTTTATTAGAAATTTAATTATCAAACACGTTACATTATTATGGTTTTTGAAATAAAAATTTCTTTGAAAATTCGCTGTTAAGCTTTTTTTTCGTATATTCTTGCTAAAGCCTGACATAACGTCTAACAAATCATGGAACTTGTTTCCATTTACGATTATCTTTGATCAGTCTTCGAAAGTATAAGGCATGATCCTAGTAATAATATTAATCATTTTTTTGGAAAAACTCCAACTTTAATATTTCCAACCATTTCTATCAATGGAATTGTTAATTTTAGTAGTGATTATATTATACCAGACACTAACATATTATTTATTATGCTGATGAATAATTTTTTTTTAAACTTGTCTGTTTTGTCAGTAGATGACAAAACGGTTATTACAATTTTGAAACATTCACGATACGTGTTTATGGTCGAATTTAGGGTCTGTTCTTCTTAAATAACATTTTCTGTCATAAATGATATGTCCTTATACGGTCTACGATAAGTTAAAAGTATGAAACATAACGTATTTGAAAACCCTATTCTGCGCATAGTCTTCGTGACAAACAGAACAAATAAATTCCGCATATTTTTGTGGGTTTATCTATTTTAAATTTCAGTCGAAATTGTTTGTCCTCACCTGTTTTTCCACGTTCTTTCTTTTTCTTAATCATTGATACAGTCCCTATGCATGACATTGACCACACGGTTGACCAAATGTGTGCCTTCCGTTGTCTATATTGGCTGAATCAAAAAATCGAAATTCTTCAAAATTTCGGTCTCCATCACAATCTTCAAGTTTGTGATGTCTAAACCTATCCAAAACGGTGGATGTTTCTAGATAGCCCATCATGACTAAAGGATCTTCATCACTCGCTGAAAACCTGCTTGTCTACTTGGCATAAAATACAGGTCCATTCGTCCTCGATCAAATTCATTTCTGTTTTATCGTCACCGGATAAACTGCAACATTGAGCTTCTACACACGATTTATAATCATCTTCCGTGTCAGAATTTACGGTGTTGTGATAAACTTCCATTGAGTAGCCATTGTCACTCACTAGAAAAAAATTTTTTATAAAAAATAAGAGTGCTTCTAATAGGGTACGTTTTTTTTCGTTTTGTCCATATGAAAACGGGTGTTTTGACTTAATTTTCTAAAACCTTTCATAGAAATCGAAAAAGGGGCGCTGAAAGCCGCGCGGTCTCAAAAAATATCAGTTACTGTAATAATCAATCAACTGGGTTATTTTATTGCAAAAAAATGGTTTTCAAGAAATTTGTTCGATTTTTATCATAAAATTGGAAATTTAAAAAATACAAGTTGACGTAAATTTCGAAAAATGATTGAAATAAGGTTAATGGCCATCACGATTATTTTTCTTGCAATTTTGATACGAATAAATGGTTAAAAGGTCTGATTTTTTTTAGATGGGTCATATAAAAACGGTTAGATAGCTCGAAGTGCCACATACGAACTTTTTGAAATTTTAGGTCATAATATAACTTTCTCGTCTACGTGACACTGCAGAGCCGGTTTTTCGATTTCCGGTTTCTACACGGACATTTGCCAAAATTATCGGTTTTCGCCAGAGAAAACATCGAAAATGACTGGTAAAAAAACGAAATCGAAAAAAAGGCAGTGACACGTAGCTTTAAAAGTTACATTATGGCTCAAAATTCCAGAAAAATCGTATGTACCAGTACCGAACTATCTTTTTGATGGACTATCTTAAAAAAAAATCGGACCTAAGGTATTTTTTAATATTAAAATGAAATATCACTCCAATATCGATAATTATGCCTTGGTAGGTCTGAAACTTATCGCCTATCTTTTAACTAGGGCAGAAGTGTTTAGCACCTACCAAGGCATAATTATCGATATACCATTAACGTTTTGGTGTCAGATTATACATGTAATTTAATTAAGATTATATCAAGCATTTTGTTCTAAAAATATACAATTGCATGGTTTTTTGTCTAACGTAGTTTTTTTTTAAAGGAGTACACCCTTCTCATGACGATTACGTGGAAACCGTAAATTGCAATCGAGAAACGTTTTTTGCATTCAAACTGCCAACCTAAAAAGCTCGAATGTTAGCAGAATTTTTATGAAAGTTGATGTTGACATTCCGGTTCAGCGGATACTACATCCGGAACAGTAATTTTTTGGTAGGTTCGAATCTTACGGTCGGGCCCATATTTTTTTTCTTAAAATCACCGGCAAACGTGAATTTCTATGCTTTTTCGTTCTTATATCAGCGATTTATTCACATTAAACTGCTTGAACATATATGTTTGATGAAATTCCGGAAGAAAAAACGGAGATTCCGATTTTTTTCTCAACAATTTGATACCAAATCTATATAATCAGATCTCCGGTTACCGGTGAACCGTTGTCCGATAAAAATTAAAATTTCTCCATTGAGCTTTTTTTAGTTGGCAGTTGAATGCAAATAAACCGTTTCTCGATTGTATTTACGGTTTTCCCGTAATCGTCATGAGAAGGGTGTACTCCTTTAAAAAAAACTACCTAGGTACAATGTGTTAAATTATGCTTTAAGGATGTGGGCGTCGATAATTGGGCTCTTTTTTACACATTTTCAAGTGAGTGTCTGGAAAACCTGCTTCAGAAATAATTATTTTTTTCCAAATACGTAGTACAACTCGTAAGGAATGTGCCAGTACTATTCAGAGCATCTGATACTCAACCTACGCTCAGAAAATGGTTTTTATAGGCGTCCCTAAAAGCACTTAAAGCCTACTCCTCATTCATTCCTCATCACTTTTATTGATATTTGCAATTTAGAATGTAGATATAATACTCATTACCAAATGGAGCCTTTTTTTGAAAATTTTGCCTCTAGTGGTCAAAACAGCTTATTTGGGAGCCTCGCGCAAACGCCTTACTCTCCTGAAATATATATGGAAACTTTTCATTTGTACATCAAAATTCACCGCAAAGGCTGAATTAAGGTTCAAATGGAAGCCTTTGTTTCGATTTTTTCTCCAAAGTCTCAGGAACGACTTGTGAATTTCTAGTTTTTGTTGAATTCTGAACTTTTTTGAAATTAAAAAAAAAATAAATTTGAAATTTAACGTTTTTTGGCAGTATTATCGAGTTAAGTGTCGTAATTCGCAATTTGAAAGGTGAACAATAAATTCTAGATCGAAATTGGTACCTTTCAATTCAATTTCCTCAAAAAATCTTCAAAATCTCAAACTACTTTTTTTTGAAAAAAATCAAAATTCAGAAAAAATCCTAAGCTTTAAAAAACTCAGTGGAAAATTCTCTACAAAATGGGGCTATCAAAAAAGTTTTCTGAAAATCTCAATATCGACGCTCACATCCTTAAAGGATTTGCCAATTTAAAAAAAGAGGCAAAGGCAGAATAGTTAGGTGTTTTTTTTAGGAGGTAATAGAAGTTTACGGCTTCTCGTATACTTGAAAACCCCATGACACCATATATTGGCAGATAGAGAATTTAATTCCATGTTTTTGGTGGCATTTAGTTTTTTTGAATTCAGCCGCGATTGACCGGAATGGCGGAGTCCGGTGGGTCCGTTTTCCAAAGTTGTTCCAACCAGGCTCAAACTCGGTTTGTAGACTAATTTCGGACACGGAGTTCGAATCTGATATCAGATTACATCGATGACGTCATTATGGTGCATAATCACTACCTCAGCCAGATTTATTATTGGCACTGTTTTCTCTATCGCATATGCGACATTATAATGTTGTTATTAGTAATTTGTAGTATCAGATTCGAACCTCCCGTTTCGAAATTAAGCCTATTATGCGTTTTTATTTAGTAACCGTCGTTTGTACAAGTTGTAAATATTTCTATGACGTCATCTTAAGTGACCCCTAATGAGCTAACAATGACGCCATCGATAAACTCTGAGTAAGCAGATGAGAACTCCGTGCCTATATTACTCTACAGACCGAATTTTGGCCTGATTTGAAAAACGGAGAAAAACGAGAAAGCCGTAAACTTTCATATAGCTCCTCAAAAAACCATCTTACTTCGAGATTTTTAAATATACTGTCGTATGTGTCTAAGAGGACAGAAAAATTTTTGCGCATTTTGTCCATTTGAGAAATATTTCACTAAAAAATCGAATAATACACCAGAGAGCTCAAAAACGCGCAAGCAAATGTGCGCAATACTAAGCGCAACTTAAAAAAAAATGGAGTATTAAGTCACTGGTTACATATTTTTCAAAAAAAGAAGATTTTCAAGAAAAAGTTGAAATTTTTGTTTAGAAATCTACTTTTGAAACAGAAAAAATTTAGTTTTCGAATTTAATCGTTAATTTGATACTTCAAAATAAGTTTAAATTTAAGCACCTTGATTATTTTCTAGCTTAGATGCAAAATATTCTGGGATTTTATCAATAACTGCTTTGGTTTGACTTTTCATCTTCTCCATTATTGGCTCTCATTGCATAGCTCGTCCGTTTTTCTGTCATTTTTGTTCATTTGCTGATTTCTTATCAGTTTCGCTATTTATCTCCCATATGCAAGCTTATCCTTAATCCATTTTAAAGCGGGATATCGAAGTCTCCAGAGAGTTCATTGAGAATATCCAAAACTTTTTCTTCTTGATCCATTTTGATTTATGTTCAGAATAGCAAGACCAATCAATAAACATTTATCTACCTTGTTTTGAGAAGTTTTTGAAAGTTTTTAAATAATATTTTTCATGAGATTTGAGTCAAGCTATGATCTGTAATAGGGTGGGAATATGCGGATCTCAGGGTTGATCTTTAATTTTTGAATGAACGTCACTTCTAAGCCAATCAAAAGCGAGGTGTCATCATTTAGTTATTTCCAATCGCAGTGAAACATACTGTAAGGTCAAAATTGAACTCAAAAATGTTTTTTGTAATTTATAAAGAAAATTTTCCATAGACCAAAAAGACATTTTTCAAAAAAAAATTGTTCGAATTGGAGTCCAAATTAGACTTTTAAAAAATTATTTTTTTTTGTCTTACATAAAAACAAGAAAATTAAAAAAAAACTACTGTCAAATGTGTCTAAAAGGAAGGAAATTTTTTTGTAGATTTGTCCATCTGAAAACGTGTCGTTTTGTCCATTTAAAATTTTTTTCACTGGAAATGCTCTAAAAAATAGCGCTATAGAGCTAAAAATGCAAGCAAAATGTTCGCAATACTTAGACGCAAATAGGCATTTTCATTGTCATAATTTCAAAATAGAAACCGGAAAAAATTTTTAATAAATTAATATGGTTTTTCAAATTTTTTTAATTCATAATAAAAGTTCCTTAAAAAAGCTACCCAAGAATTTGCAGGAAAAAATTTGTCAAAAAATTTATAACGCCCCGTTTGTCCTCTTAGAGACACCTGATTCTCGAAAATTGTCAAAAATCGCCAAATTTTTGTCGTTTTGTCCTCTTAGACACACACGCCAGTAGAAATTTTTTCCTGATAGTTAGCTCAAAAGAAGCCCCCGATCAAGAATGTATAGAAAACAAGGGATGAGAAAATCCAATTTGAAATTCGCGAATGATGATATTCAAACTGAATTTTGACACCAGTTCTACACTTTGAAAAAAATTATTTTAGTTATTATAGAAGTTATTAATCATACGCTTATTAGAGTCTAGACTAGAGTTACGAAAAATCCCATTTTCCACCCTAATCTAAAATAGGTCTGGATCTATCGTCAAACGAATGAGTCATTTTAGGCAAATAAGTTGAAATTTTAGCAGCATCCCCGGATTCCCACTTGAGTAGTAGGGATACTGATTCAAAAGCTTTTGATTGTTCTACATTATCATACGCAACATAATATCGATCCCATTCACAAATAAACTGCTTTTTCAAACCATACATCTGCGTACCTTTTACATCCCTTTTTTTGGTAACTATAAGTTTGCAGAATTTTGGTCGCTGCTATTTGAGAATGAAAAAATATATTCGCAAAAAGATTTTTTGCATAACATCTGTATCTCACAACAACATGTTTCACAAAACAAAATTTGTCATGACACGTCTAAAGGAGTCAAAATTACAGTTTTTTCCGTATTATTTTTAGGAGTGTCGATTTCCAAAAAAAATAGTCAAAAATTGGCCTCGAAAAATGTGCGGTGTTCTAAGAACCGACTTTTTAGATTTTTATTGGAACTGTAATTTGACTCCTTTAGACGTTTCATATGACAAATTTTGTTTTGTGAGACATGATGTTGTGAAAACTACCAAGGTACAGGGTGTAAGATTTTTCTCTTCTTTTTTCCAAATTGGATAGCGATGAGAACCTTAATGTGAATGGTTAATTTCGGCAAAAACCTACGTCTTTCTTAGATTCAACCAATCAAAACGTTGGGAATCAAGTGTATCCAATTTGGAAAAGAGAAGGGAAAAACCTTACACCCTGTATGTAAATTTTCAGAGCTTAATAACGAACAACTGTTATTTGACTACCTGAAAGGTGTCAAATTACAAAACTAATTCGGCAAAACATTTTTTTACATAAAGTTATGTTGTATGTGAATGAACTCAGAATCAAAAAAATAAAAGTTTGTATGCAATTTGACACCTAAATACAGTATACTGTTTACATATGTGTTTTTTTACTCCGGAAATGGCAAACAGCTTTGAAGCCAATTCCCGCCGATAAAAAATTGCAACAGGGCCCACTATTTTTTTAAACCCTCGCTATCGACGAAAACTCGGCTTTCAAAATATAATCCACCTAGTTACCATATTTAATTGGCGACAATTGGCTTCAAAGCCGTTTGCCATTTCCAAAAAAACACATACAGTTTGATTATATCTAAATGACTGGTTACCCTCCTAATATCAGCTAGCTCTTTTAGCATATCTTCAGCCATCGAAATATCTGCTCCTTCCCAATTCATATTCTTAAAAGGTCGAAGTAGTTTTGACCAAGGAGTATAAGCAAGAGCTAATTGATGAATTAAAACTCGGCGAATGTATTTTTCACGAGTCATATCAGAAGTATAAAGCCATTTCTCGTTGATTATTCGGATCAATAAAAGTAAAAATTCTCCGTGAAGTTTTTCCATGTAATCATCTTCTTTTGCAAATTTATCGTAAATAGCCCTAAATATTTCTTTTACATTTGGTTAAGACACATTATTAATTTGTAAGCACCAGCAATAATGTCTGCATTTATTATTCAAAATAAATTTGTTTCTGCATGATTTTTGAATCATATATACTTGTTTATAGCAAAGCAGTCAAAAAGTATACAAAATAACTCTGTTAAAAAAGTAATAATTTATTAAAATTATTTTGTTTTTCAGAATCATTACTACTGTCGTATGCGTCTAAGAAGACATAAATTTTTCCACCTGAAAACGTGTCGTTTTGTCCATCTAAAAACAATTTCACTTAGAATGTTTTAAAAAAAATTTCTCACTACAATTTTAACGCCCCGTTTTGTCCTCTTAGACGCACCTACTGTTCGAAAATGGCCAAAAATCACCAAATTCTTGTTGTTTTGTCCTCTTAGACGCATACGACAGTAGTTTTTGTTATCATGAAGAGGGTTTCCCAGCTTTTTTAGCGTGCAAAAATATTTCTGGAATTTATGATTTAAAAAAATGAAATTTTCGGCAACTGCTGTTTAAAAACGATGGAAATTTGTCTGGTATACTGTTTTTTTTTATTTTTGAATAAATCTGAATACAGAGGGGGGGGCCAATATTGCCGAAAGTTTTTAGCCAACAAATTTCGACGATATTTGCAAATTCGGCGATATGGGCACAGAAACAAAAAATGAAAAACGCGTAGGCGTGAGAAATGTCATATCGAGATGTCATAGCGAGATGTCATATATATATATATATGTCGAACAATTTTTGAACTTTATAAGGAGTTTTATACTTCGTATGAAGTAAATCATCAAAATGCGTAGGATTTGATACTTCACCGAAGGCAATCAAATAAAAGTTGAAAAGACTATATTTGGGAAAGTCAATCCTGAAAATGACGTTATTCATGACGCTCAAAAGGTAATTTGAGATAGTAATCTCAAAAAACAATCGGCGATATTGGCAAATCCGGTGATATTGGCATATTCGGCGATATTGGCACCGGAAGCATTTTAGCTAAAAATCGTGAAATTGCGTAGGTTTTTTCGGCGATATTTGGCCGGCGATATCGGGCCTCCCCCTGTATATTATTATTATTTTGCAATTTCAAGCAAACAAAAATTCTATAATTAAAAATTAGTTTTTTGAAGTATAAAATACAACAAGGGAAAAGTATATCCAAAAAAACGGAAAACATTTATACAAAACACAAGGTCCGTTTTTTTTAGATACCTAAATCTGGCGAGTGAGATAGCTGGAAGTTGGCACATACGATACTTTTGAAATTTTGGGTCATAATATAACTTTTTATTTTAAGTGCCCAATTTTTCGATTTCCGGTTTTTTACCGACAATTATCGGTTTTTCGATAACCGCTCTATCGATTTTCATATAACTTACAAGAGAGATAAAACTTACAATAGAGAAAACTTGCAAGAAAAATCGGGCTCTGCTGGGGCACGTAGAATAAAAAGTTATATTATGACCCAATATTTCAAAAGTATCGTATGTGCCAACTTCCAGCTTCTCACTCGCCAGATTTAGGTATCTAAAAAAAACGGACCAAGGTGTGATTATTATGCATAACTTACCACTGTATCTTATTTTGAGCATAGCTGGTGATGTTTGTGATTTATCAGTGAGTTTAAATTCTGGGTCAAGAAAAGCGTTATTCAGTCCGATTGTATTAATAATAGTAGCCAAGAAATCATCTTTTAGTGATATATTAATCGCCATCAATTGCATAGCTTTATAATCTTCGTTACTCATCAGTTCTCTGCATCTAACATGTGAATAATAATGAATAATATAAGTTAAAGATTGTCCGTTTTTGCGCCAGAAACCAGCTCGAACTTGGGCAGCCATACAAAGAGCTACGAGTGAACCTACGCAATTTAGGCTGATTTGAGAAGAGGTCAACGGTAAAGATTTATAGTTTTCAATGCTTTTAAAAGGGATCGAAAAAGCTGTAAGACGTTTTATTTTAGATGGGTATATTATCTCGGTAAGATAGCTCTTAAACTGGCACATCAGTTTTTGATTCCATTTTTTAATCAGACATTTCCAAAAAATTCCGTTGCCCTTTTCAAAAAAATAACCCCCCCCCCTTAAAATTTTTAAATTGTTTGTGCCAGCCACGATAAAACCAATTTGTGTATATGTTACTCAAAAAAAAAATCTGAAAATTGAGGTACTAAATAGGTTTAGTAAACCCATGATTTTCAGGCCAAAATAACCGTTTTCTCTAGATTTCAAACGCTATGAATTTTTTTCGAAAATTCTGTGAGATCACTGATGTGGATTTTATAAATTTTATCATTTAAAAAAAATAAAGTTGATATCTCAAAAACTCAGGGAGGAGATAAACTTTTAATTTTTCAAAGAGAAAATTTTCAAACGTTAATTCCGGCGGAAGTGACTATCAGTGCGATCAACTTCGACCCTGACTCGATGCCTATTGACTCAAATATTTCATTTCTGGTGGTTTCATATCTTTCTTGTTTCTACATTCAGCGTGAAACCGATTACAAAACTACATTTTTGGCCAATTTTGCGTTGACCACCCCCTTAAACGGACATTTAGCTGGACATTTAGCATCAAACTGTCCGCCACGTTTCAACGAGCAATTTAGATCGCCAAAATGTCCATTTAAACCCACGCTTGTAGGACTTTTTGACCCAAACTCTGTCTACCAAACTGTCCGTTTAAACGCACTCTGCTGTACGTTTACATTTCAAAATAAAGTTTTTGGATCCCTAGCTTAGACGTGAAATACATGTAGCAAACAAACGGGTCAAGGGAGTGTAGACGGTGACTTTATATTGACTATTAATATCCACATTCAAAATGTGATAATATTTTCCCCAAACTTTAACTTGTTCTTTTGTTTCTAGATTGTGAATCGGTAATTTCCCGACTCTGTCATTTGCCATTTCACTTGAAATCACAGCAATGCAATTTAGTAAGATTTCATCGTCCAGGCTCATCCACTGTAAAAGCTTTTTATTCAGAGATGCAGTAAACATCACGAATGAAACATCATTTTCCCATTCTGGTTCTAGCGGAAGAATTTAAAAAAAAAATTTTGTTTATGTTCCAAGTAAAATATTATTTGGTAAATTTTGTATAAAATTAATGAAAAAGAAAGCTCGTTATTGCAAAAAGGTCAAATACTATCGTGTGTGTATATAAGGACAGATAAATTTTTGCCCATGAAAACGTGTCGTTTTGTCCATATACAAAAAATGCTGTGAAAAAAAGGCGCTAGAGAGCTTAAAATGCAAGCCAAATTTTCACACAATTTAGGCGCACCTTTCAAAAAAGTTTGATTGTAATCAGTCAACCGGGTAAAAAAAAATTATCAAAAAATATATTTTCAAGAAAAATTTTGAAATTTTTTTTCGAATTTTCATAGAAAATATAATGTTTTGGATATGAATAAATTTCTCAGGTGATTGATTACTTTTTTGAAAGCATAATTTAACCAGATTCATATATAATTTCAGTTATTAAAAAAATGAGACTTTCTCAAAATTTCTGTTGTTTTGTCCATATATACGCAGTCCTTATTTAAAATCAATAATCAAATAAGGCTGTATTAAAATATTATAATGTCAATTTTTCTAGAAATTTCAAGCCAATGACGTCATTAATAAAAAAATTCTACTTTGAATAATGTCAGTTCAAATTATTTTTGATTCCGTGCAAAATCAAACGTCTTCTCTTTTATTTTATAAATATTTTTTTTTTTCACTTTTTTAATCCTTTACTTGTTCAACATGATTTGATTGGCTCCATTTGATACCAGAATAAATTTGAAATATTCTCATAATTTCTATATACCATTGCATACCCCCAACTAGTGATTGTTTTAAAGGCTCAAGCTCTAATTTACTCGTTGGTATATATCCCAGAACATACTCAAAATCAGTGAACAAAATATTGATATTTCTAATTATAGGGTGAAAAAATTCGATCTCAATTATTTTTGAAAGGAAATTTTTTTTGTTGAAATGAAAAACTTGCATGAGCCAACATTTCTATTTTATAGCGGATTAGGGAAGACCAAAACCTTAAAATGGGCTCTAACAGATCTAAGAAAAACAATCTAGTTTCCAATTAAAAAAAACTTGCGAACGTAAATTTATTTTAATATTTTTGGAAATTAAACATTGAGAATATCAATTTGAGATAATAAATACATGTAATTTATATCCCATATCTGGAGAATTTTGATAATTTTCGAGAACGCTTAATAAGGTCAGATGTGCGCCATTTAACCTATTTTATTTCTTTCTATACCCATATTTCAAAACAATGGGTACACTTAAGCACTTTATGACTTTCTGTACCCAAATTGGTAAACTAAGAACCAAGACACGCGTTATATAATGTTTTATTTACGGGCGCATATCTGAAACTCATCGAGCGGACCCCAGATCCAGGATATATTTTCGGGTCGATAGTAAAATATATAAAACTTGAAATGTATAAATTCCATATTGTCAAGTTTTAACAACTTGAACGAAAAGTTGTATATATCAAAATTTGACAAACTTCTCGCTAAATTGCTAGAAATTAAACCACCATAACTACAATCTAAAAATATTTTTTTGCGCCAAAAAATAATTTCAAAAATGCAATGACATCATGGAAAAAGGAGATTTTAAAATTTTAAAGTTGTTTATTTTAAGTCGACCTTGTCCAGCAAAAACCGTGGTAATTATGGAGAAACGTTTTTTTGCATTGGGTAGCCGATAAAATTTTCTCTTGAAAAGTTACCCCATGGTGCCCCAAATAAGTATGAGTTTAGGCCCATGATATTCCAGTGTCGATATTCAAAAAAGTGCTTTTTACACCACCAGGTGGTGTCCGGTGTCAAAAAAAATGGTAAAAATTTGTTTTTTAAAGTTCCCCAAATATGTGTATTTTCATGCTGAGATTAAGATTAGTTCGGCAATTACCGGTGTTTTATGCTGATTTTCATGCAAAAAATTGTTTTTATATCATTTCACAGAATTCAATCTAAATAATCGTATCCTGCAAAACATATGGAATTTTATGCTAAAGAACTCTTGTTCTGGCCGATTTAAGTTCAAAATCTCAAATTTATACATTTTTTTATTTGAAATTTCGTTTTTTTTTCTATGGCGCTTTTTGAGTAAAGTTCAGGTCTAGCTTAATCCGCCATAAAATTGAAATGCTTTCATAATATCTGACCCACTGTAGCTCGTCAAATATGAATTATTCAAGTCGAATATTTTGGTGGAATAAAAATATTTATTTTTCACCCTATTCTATTTCCTCGCTGCAAATTTCTCATTTGTCTTTCACCAGTAGATTCATTTATAGGACAAAGTCTTTGAAATACAGTTTCGGCGACAGTGTTCAAAATATCATTATTTTCGATCAGATAGCGGGTCACGGTTGGAACTGTGAATAATTGCACAGTTATTGACGACGAAGAATATTTATAATCGTGGTCATCCTTGTCTACATTTCCATAAATTTCCTTAAAAAATGATCAAAAAATCTCTACCTTTTCGTGTGAAATTATCCGTTGTTTTGCAGATTTCCTACATTAAAAAGTTATCTGCTCGTTTTAAAATCACCATACATAGGGTGCGCAGCGGTCAAAATTCTAAGTTTGAAATTAAGATAATTAGACCAAAACGCAAAAAAATATCGGGACGAAAATTTTTTCGAACATTTTATTTTTCAAATTTTTTTTTCAGAATATAGCAAATTTTTATGTAAGTACGATCCTTGTCATAAGAAAACTAAAAAATTGAGCTTATTATGCGCAAAACAGAAATTAGTGCTGAAAATGAGGGTTTTTGAAACTCACTTTCTGACCACTAAATGGCCCAAAAAATTTTTTTTGCTCGGAATCGTTTTTTGGTGGCGATGACCCCCCTATAGCAAATAAATTGTTATCAACAGTTTAAGTTTAGTCTGTAGGGTTCCCGCTGCGCACCCTAACCATACATTTGTTAAAATTACAGAAAAAAAATTACCAACCCAAAGTTTCAATCACCATCAAACAATTTTATGAATAAATTTTTTTTTTCAGAAACTCGATTCTACCAAATTAAAGATTTTTGAAGCAAACATGTTTTTACCATCTAGGCCCTAGATTCTAGAGTTTGTAAAGTGAGAAGAAATCTAGCCGTATCCGTATAAAAAGGGAGCAAACCAGTAAACTTTCTGACTAAACCATAACTGTTGACAAATAACGTTCCCTAAATGTGTTTCACACACCACGCTTTTGAATCCGCGCCTGTCATTGGCTGCTTTTAAATAAATAATACGGTGCGTAGGTTCAGAAACCATCTCGAGCGAGTGCTTCTCATTTAAGGTACGTTACTTCAAATTTCGGATTTTTTTTTGAATCGGTTTTTGAAATGGGAAATTACTGCTTTCACTATAAAAATAAAATTTAACATAAAACAATTTGAACCTATAGAACAATGTTCTTAGGTACTTTTTAATGGACTATTTTTATTTTAGAGAATGAGAAAAAAAATGCTCCTAGCAAAAATAAAAACTATTTTATGAGATAAATTATTTCTAACTTTTGAACGGTTGCTGTTAAAGAAAAACGAGAAGAAAAATCTTGGGCAGAATTCAAAATGAAAAATAAAAAAATTATTTTTTTCAAAAATCCGATTTTTTACCGGTTAAAATACCGTTTTGTTTGTTTGTTTAAATTGGGGCTGGTGAGATGGGGGTTGTCGTGGTTTTTTTATTTTTGCTTTTTTCCTGTTCTCCTGAAAATTTGACAAAAAATTGGACCGGGGAAGAGCGGGGAAAATGTTTTAGAAAACAATTAGAGTCCGACATTCCTACGAAATGACCAAAAATTTTTTTACAAATTTTCAAATGTTTTTTTTCAAATTTTTTTATTTTTCAACAGGTAGCAAATTTTTTGTGAGCAACGGCCCTACTTCTGAAAAATCAGGTACAGTCCTAACCCCTGAAATGAAAAAAAAATCCAAAAAAGTAGGCATTTCAAGGGGCAAAGGGGATATGCGCATTTCAAGAGGGCATGCCTTTTTTCTGAAGAAAATTCTTTTTTCTTGATATTGTTTTTTCGATTCTTTGAATAATTCTACACAAAATACGAATTGTGGTTTGCTGAATTTCTAGTTTCAAGATATTAAAATTCAAATGTAAATTTCTAGAAATTTGAAAATGTAATACAGCGGGGTGCGGCGTATAGTTAGAATAGTCGTCCGCCCAAAACCCCGGACTATACGCGTAATCGGACTATACGCGTACATTCGGACATACGCGTACTTCTGGGAAAATGTGCTCTGATTGTCAATTTGTACAATATCTAGAGTTAAAAATTGCGTTAAAATATGGCCAAAGAAAGAATT
>SCLH01000752.1:234312-245720 GCA_004367855.1 Oikopleura vanhoeffeni | reverse complement strand
TAGTTTTACCGGTGCGCTCCCTACCTATATTATATAGGCCAGGCTCCCAGTACAAAAAGGGTGCCCCATATTGCCGAATTTTTTTATATAGGCTATATTATATAGCCTATATAACAGGAATTATTTTAGCTTAAAATGGTGATTTTGCGTAGGTTAAATTCGGAAATATGGGGTCGGCAATATTGGGCCCCCTGTATTTGAGTTTGGAATAAAAAAAGCTCAAAAATGAAAAAAATATTAAAACCCGCTACATTTTTTAGTGTATGAAATTCGCCATTTTGGCTTTACAGACGAACGTGTTTTTCAAAATTATGTAGGTTTTTTGGTCAAAATTTCCGTTTCACAAACATGACAGTATTTTCATTTTCAAATATATTGTATTCAAACTCAGAGGTTATTAAGAGTAGTTTCTCTTCTGAAAGTTCTTCGTCTTTTATGTATTTCTGGTGCTTTCAAATCTTGATCTGTTGGATTCCAAGGACGTCTCTGGTACTCGTATACTTCCGCTTTGTATTCTCTAGATTTTAAATTATCTTTTGAAATTAAATTTTGATTCTCTGCAGCAGACTCTGGATCATCATTTGTTAAATATTCTTCATCTCGTTTTATAGCCATCTAAATTAAGATTTTAATTACTTATTCAAAGGGGGGCTTGGGGGGTCTTCCCCACATAAGCGTGCCCACATACAGGGCGGGGGGCAATATTGCCGAAAGTTTTTTGGCAAAAAAAATCGGCAATATTGGCACATTCGGCAATATGGGACACCCATTTTGTACTGGGGGCCTATATCCATTATGATGCCTAGGTAACACTTAAAACTTATTCCCTATTCTTTTAACAGGCTAATAAGTTTTTAATTATTTTAGCTAAAAATGGTGATTTTGCGTAGGTTAAATTCGGCAATATCAGCACTTTCGGCAATATTGGGCCCCCCTGTATAATATAACTTCCTGAACAACGATACAATGTGGGAGGAGTGGGGGGTCTCCCCCCACAAATAATATAACCTCCTTTAGATAAAGGAGGAGGACAAACCTTCATTTTTTCTGTAAATTGAGCTAGTTTGAAACTTCTGACTTCAATTCCGACACCTGGTGGTACATTTGATTCAATATAATATAATAAAATTTCTCTTGTACTTCCAGTTAAATGCTGCAAATGAACCACCTTAAAATAAATTATTTAAACTATATTAATATTTAACTTTTGTTTATTCGACCTCTGTTTTTCGATAAACTCGTTTATGATCAAGTCATTATTAATGAATGCTCACCCGTGCATCAGTGTTTCGAAGCACGGTTCAGAACAAATACTGTGGTATTCGTCTAAGAGGACAGAAATTTTTTTGTCGTTTTGTCCACCTGAAAACGTGTCGTTTTGTCAATTTGAGAAAAATTTCACTAAAAATGCTCTAAAAAAACGAACGCACTGCTCGAAAATGGCCAAGTTCTTGTATTTTTGTCCTCTTAAAAGGAGTCCTCTTAGACGAATACCACAGTAATTACTTTTCTTGAAATTATTGTTGAATTCGAAAACATGTTTTGATGACTATGAAATTTTAAATTGATCTGAGAGTCGAAAAATTAATTTAAAATATATTTCAACATTATTTCATTCAAAAACTTGATAATGCATCCTGCGAAACGTTGTTTAGAATAAAGATATAAATTAAAATATATTTTTTGGGAACACATAAATACGATTGCCTTGATTCAGCCAACTGGAAAAAGGAGGTATACTATTTTCGCCGGAAATTTAAAAAGCCTATCTTTAACTATAGAGAAATGTGTAGGCGGAAAATATTTAATATTTTCATTGAAAATTTCTAGACTATGTTCTAAATGTTTTGAAAATTTTATTTTTGCATTGACAACAATAGAATTATGAAAGTGTATTTCTGACAATGTGTGTGATATCAACAAACCCATATTTCAATTGTATACATTATTATTCGTTAAGAGATATTTTAACGCCTACGCAATTTTCATAGCAAAAGATAGGTGAAAAATTCCCGGCGAGAATAGTATACCTCGGAAAATGAGCTGGTGATACTTGTATTTTTTCAAATAAAGTTAACGGTACTCGGAATTGCATCCAAAAATGCATTTCTGGTCTGATGTACGTCTTCAAAGTTCAGAAAATAAAAAGTTTAGGGAACTTTATGGGATCTGTTTTGATAAACCCCTGGTCCGAATGAGACATCCCCATATCTATTATGGGTCCTCCTGGAACATATTAGCTAGTTTTTTAGCCAAAATTTTTATAAAAAGTCGTTTTCAAAAGCCGAATTATATATAATTTGGCTTTTGAAAACGACTCACCTGATTAAGTCCTTAGATAGCTCAAACTGAGCACAACTATTCAAAGATAAATAAATGAAAAAACATGATCCGAATCAGACCATGGTTTCCAATTTTTTAAACAAAAACTGACAATTAAACAATTTCAGTAATCTCCGAAAAAACCTCCGATTCGGACCATTTTATTTTATTATTCACTAAATATTTGTGCTAAGTTTCAGCTTTCTAAGAACTTAATCGGATGAGTCGTTTTCAAAAGCCGAATTATATGAAAATTTTGGCTGAAAAACTGGCTAATATGTTCCAGGAGGACCCGTAATCGATATAATTTTTGGTCTGTGTTTAAAAACACATTAGCGCTGGTAGAGGGGGNCGGCTAATAGGTGAAATCCGGCTAATAGGTGAAGGTTTTGAGCGAAAAAACGTTCACCTATCCGCCGGACCCTGCTGTACGTATCCTTGTCATAAGAAAACTTAAAAGTTGAGCTTATTATGGGCAAAACAGAAATTAGTGCTGAAAATGAGGGTTTTTGAAACTCACTGTCTGACCACTAAATGGCCCAAAAAATTTTTTTTTGCTCGGAATCGTTTTTTTCGGTGGCGATGACCCCCCGATAGCAAATAAATTTTTATCAACAGTTTTAGTTTAGTCTGTAGGGTTCCCGCTGCGCACTCTAACCATACATTTGTAAAAAGTACAGAAAAAAATTTACCAACCCAAAGTTTCAAGCACCATCAATTTTTAACATCAAACAATTTTATGAATTAATTTTTTTTTTCAGAAACTCGATTCTACCAAATTAAATATTTTTCAAGCGAACATGTTTTTCCCATCTAGGGTTTGTGAAGTTAGAAGAAATCTAGCCGTATCGGTATAAATAGGGAGCAAACCAGTAAACTTTCTGACTAAGCCATAACTGTTGACAAATAACGTTCCCTAAATGTGTTTCACACACCACGCTTTTGAATCCGCGCCTGTGATTGGCTGCTCTTAAATAAATAATACGGTGCGTAGGTTCGGAAACCATCCCGAGCGAGTGCTTCTTATTTAGGGTACGTTACTTCAAATTTCGTTCTTTTTTTAAATCGGTTCTTGAAATGGGAAATCACTGCTTCCAGTATAAAAATAAAATTTAACATAAAACAATTTGAACCTATAGAAAAATGTTCTTAGGTACTTTTTAATGGACTATTTTTACTTTAGAGAATGAGAAAAAAATGTTTCGCGCAAAAAAAAACTATTTAATTAGATAAATTTTATCTTATAAATAGGGAGCGCAGCGGGCAAATTTCTAACTTTTGAACGGTTGCTGTTAACCCCTAGACTCATAGAGCCATAAAAGTGGCTTTCATTTTTTTGAAAAGACCGGAAAGGACAAAAATAATCCAAATTGAAGTTCGAGGTTCAAATCGCCNTGACCAATGAAATAGGCCTATTCCGCAATCAAGGGTTTTGATTGGGTGCTAATATCTTGCGTTGTCTGTATCATTCAAATATTTAGGATTTGTATTCTGAGGGCGGGTAATTCATATGATTTTTAGTTTTTAACATAATGTTTAGTTTTTTTGATCTTGTTGCACAAAAATATCATCTTTTGCGCCTGTTTGTTAGTTAACGTAAGGATATAAAAGTTTGAAACCTCGCTTATTGTTTTTTTTGCCAGTTTTAGTGAGAACTAAATTTTAAGCAGAATAAATTTGAGCAGATTATCTCCTTGAGAATTGTTGAAATTTTCTGTGATATCTCGAGAATAATTCTTATTTATTCCAAAACTTTGATAAAGCTTTAGAAGCTTTGATAAACTCAGAGTTGAAAAGCACACATAAGAATAAAATATTTGAATCTTTTTGAGGGTTTATTCGCAAGTTATAAACATAAAGGAATAAGAAATGAATATATTTCTAAACTAAAAATGCCCGAATTTGCAACTTTTTAAAAAATTCTAGACTCAAGCTGAACTAGGGTGTTACAGCAAATGAGCCATTTGAGTTATGTGATAGTTATGAATAAACGAAAAAGTACATTTTGTGCAGAAAAATTTGGAGACCAAAATTTTTTTTCAAATTTCGAAAATTTTCGAAAAAACTAAGGGTTCTCATTGGCCCAAAAATCGACCTCACCAAAAAATAGAATTATGGCTATAGTCCTGTTTGTTTACATCTTGCGATTCCAACACCGATAAGTTTATTTTTTTTGAACCATTATTTTAGAAGATAATGGCGTTACAAATATTGAAAAATGCCATTTTTCAAGAAAATTATGTCATTTGTCATCATTATGTAATTTATGACAATTTGCTGTAACACCCTAAGCTGAACTTGACTTTATATATTTTCTGTGTTAAAAACTTTATATGTTTAAATATGCTTGAAAATGTTATTTAATGGATGAAAACGTTAGCAATAAACCAAAATGAAATAAATGAATAAGTTTGTTTCATTTATAGAGTCGACACGTTAGTCACAGGAGATAGTAAAATCTGGGTTATAAATAAGTTTAGATTTAAGTAGGGATTATGGCTGGGTACGGAATAACTCTGCGCTTCCGCCCAAAATTTGAAACAAAAAAGTTCGAAGGCGATGAGTCATCTTCCCCGCTTCATTTCTTTGACTCGGTTTCAGCCGATCTGTCTCCCTTGTTCCCCATCCAAAGTGGTGAAACACACACTATTGAGTACACTAAATCAAGTACCTATCTTGTCGACACTTTGTAAAATGATATCCCTAACTTTGATTAATTGAGCTTAGGCTTAAATAATAATATAATGGAAATAGAAGTCATCGCAAAATTTGAACCGATAGAAATATTTTACAGCGTGAGTTTTTTCGATTTCTCCTCTTTTTTACCCAGACGGCTAGACAGCCAAAATCCTAAGCAAAGTATAGGCAATTTTGGCTGTCTACCCGTCTGGGTAAAAAAGAGGAGAAATCGAAAAGATCCATGCTGTACATTCGAGTATTTGATTTTTGAAATGAGCGATGTTTACATATTGTTATTATGAGCCTCATAATATGAGGTCATTGCAGAAGTTCAATATGATAAAATTAAAGTTTAAATATATATTCAACTTTTTGAGGTTATGTGACAATTATCCCAAGAAACCTCCTTTATATCTTCGGAAAAATACATTTTGTACACAATTTTACAAAGATCATTAAAAATCGTTCGAAAATTTCCGAAAAAAAGTGCATTTTGACATTTACAATTATAAAGCTTTAAAAATAAATGTCATCACCGTTTTTTTAAATTTGTCTTCGATTCAAACCTAAACCGGNCCACTAGAGGCAAATTTTTTTTAAATTTTCTACCGCTCGGAGATGCGCATTTATATTTGGAAATCAAGTTGCAAATAACAAGTGAAAATGATAAGAAATGAATGAGGAGTAGGCTTTTCAGTACTTTTTAGAAACGCCTACTAAAAACCATTATATGAGCGTAGGTTGAGGTATCAGATGTTCTGAATAGTACTGGCAACTTCCTTAAGAGTTGTACTACGTATTTGGAAGAAAAATTAATTATTTCTGAAGCCAGGTTTCTCAGAAACTTTGCTTGAAAATGTGTAAAAAAGAGACAAATTATTGTGCCCCACATCCTTAAAGTGCATAAAAGTTTTCTAATGTGTTCGTTTGACAGAGAAGAAAAAAAATTATACAGTATGTATGATTTTTGCTCCTCGTTTTCCAATTTGGCTAACTTGTTATCTGCCGATGAGAACAATCAATTTTGGCAAATACCTACGTCTTTTCCAGATTTAACCAATCAAAACGGTGGAATTCAGATTTGTCCAAATTGGAAAAAGAGGAGCAAAAATCATACACCCTGTATTTTTCGGGAAAATCTGTCTTTTTCACACATACAGTGGGTCATCAGTGATGACTCATCACGGATCACCCTACTGACACATTACTCCAGTTCCGTGTCATGGCCCCAGTTTTAAAAAAAGTTTTTATATTTCCGATCATTTAAATGGTAAACCACAACATATTTCGAAAAGATACCCCACATTTTCGTAAAGTTCTTGTTGGGCGATTTGTAATAACCCACTGTATTTTAATATCAAAATATCTATTTTTCGAATTTGACATTTTTAAAATTCCAAAAAATGAGTTGAAAAAAAACGACCAAACAAAAATACTCAAATCGACGGAGACTCGATAAAATCTGACAAAAAAAGTGTTTTTTTTTTCGTTCTTAATTTTTCTGGAAAGCACACTAATCACCTATTTTTTTAAAAAAAATATACTATTGTAATGTATATATATGTATAGTAAAAGCAGAATACATTTCAATTTTTGGCCTTTTACTGCAATCCCGAAATTTTAAATAAATTTACCAATTCATCCATTGTAGCAGTGAAATGGCAATTTCTTGTAGTGCAATGATTTTTATATCTACAACCAGAGTTTTGAGAGGTAATGGTTTGAACCTTCTATCCCTTTGAAAATTCGTTTCGTCCTTTGTTAAAATTGTCACTTGATTTTGAATTTTTTGACATTCTGATTTTGAGCCTCGTTTCAAAAGAGTCCTTCCAGAAATATCGACCATGTGGGCGTAGTTCTTCGCCTCCTCCTTATTTGCATTAACCGTTTTATTTAACATTTCTTCAACTTGGTCATATGTATGAATTTCATCATTATATAACAAAACACAGTAATCGTCATCACACTTTTTCAGGATTTTGATTTCTTCCACATCGGCATAAATCAGTTCAAAGGAATAAATAACAATCGCGGAAAACAGTTTTTGAGCACGCTTTTGAAATGCTAAAATATACAATTTGATGAAAAAACATTTTAATTGAAAGTTTTATATTCTGAAAATGTGGCACTAGAGAGCTCATTAATAAATAAAGATGCGAGGCTGACTTTATAAAAATGCACTAAACTAATTCAGGATGGCGTCTTTTTTTCAGCTAAATGTAAAAGGTAGTGTCATGACACTGTCAGCGAATGTTTTCGGAGATGGTTCATCCGATTTCAGAAATTTTAATTGTACACGACAGCCAAAGAGTTCTAACGTTCCCTCGAACGACTTGTTTAGGAACCAGATTACCAGTTCACCGGCAATAACCGGTCAAATCTTAAAATCCCGGTTTCTTGATAACTAGACTATATTTACTTATGATTTTTTCACGAAATGTCTTGAAATTTTTCGGCGAACATCACGAAGGGTCATATGTAGCTATTCCACCAATCGATTTTCGGCCAAAATCGACCAGTTAGCTTAGATTTGTCACATATACTGATCTGTGCCAAATTTATTCCGCGTTTTGTGGTTGGATTTTTTTTTTAAATTGATATTTTTCCGAAAAAATGATAATCATTAATATATTTATATTTCGAAAAATCGCATTTTTGACGAAAAAAGAGGGTTTTTCGACTATTATAGCCGAGCGAAAGCTCGCGAAGAAAAGTTGTATTTCGGACTGCGAGAAAAACTACGGTTTATGGTAATGATATCAATAAAAAATTCCGCCGGATTCCGCGCGCCAAAAATTTTTTTTTTGAAAACCTGAATTTGAATGAAAAAAGCCGGAATTTTGATATGTGTCGTTTTTGTTATTAACCCCATTTTGGGGTGTCTGACATCCGGAGTTAAATAGGGGGAGTCATAAACAAACGACCTCTATGCTTTAAGAAAGTTTTTATCAGTTAAACCCAAGCTTTAGCTAAATCTTTTTGGTTTTTTGAGACATAAAATATATATTTTTTATTCTATCATAGATAAGATTTTATTTGACGTTTCGACTTAACAGCCATTTTCAGTGTGAGCAGAGAAAAAGGATTCAGCGAAAAACGTAGCGAAAAAGTGGGTCAGCAATCTAGCCTCAGAATTCGCGACAGTTTAATTAGAGTTTGATTTAGCTAAATCCGAAGATTTGTTTTTCAAAAATTCATATATATGACGGTTTACGGTATACCGGTTTACAAAATGCTAATTTTTTAAAATTTGAGAAAAATAAAAATTCGGGTTTCTACAAACTAACTGTAATATATTCGCCTGATGCTTTTCTGCTTCTAAAAAATAGCAGACCATAATTCCAAAAAGCGGTTCCTACAAACAGTCAGAAATCTTTATCCGGAACTTAATTTAAATTTTTAATTTGATCGTTTATATCGATGACGATGCCCAGGTTCCTTGAAAATCATTATTCCTATTATTTTTCGAGCAAAAAAAAAGTTTTAACCCGGGATCGTAATGGATTTTGGCTATAAAAGAAGATGAGTTTGTCTGAGTAGAAGATAAGATTGAATGAAAAGATGTGTGGAAGAGACTGCAACTGATAACGTGACGCATTGTCTAGATATCTCGCTCCTCGAACTAACCTGATATTTGGACCGTTATCACAAAAGCTATCTCTCCCTGACAATGTCTATTCCCATCTCAAAATCAGTCTTGTATAAGGCCAAACGTTCTATTTATAGAATATAAATTTTTTGGGCAGGCTGCGCCCAAATATTGATATTTTTTAACTTTTCGGTTTATTTAAATCATCTTCAAAATGGGAAGAAAAATTATTTTTACCGAAAGACACAGTGCACAAAAATATTTTTTTAATCGGGCTCTGAGATTTGTTGGCTAACTGAAAAAATATTTTTGTGCACTGAAAAAAATTATATTTTTTTATACTGTACAATTTTATTGGAAATTACCTTGTTCTTCTGCATTTACAGTATTACTTTCTTTTTTTATATTGGCCATTGCGTGATGCGAGCAAACATAATCCTGTTTCCAGGCCTCTGGATCTCCACAGTCGCAAGTTCCGCCGCCGTTGGAAGCGCTCATTTTATAGTTGTGATTTACGTGGGCGGATTTGTTGAAGCAATCTGTACACATAACACAAGAACCATCTAAACCGCAATCGCGACACGAATAGATAAAATCACTTTGACGAAAAATTCTACCGCAAACTTCGGTGGGGGATGATTCCGCTGTTTTTAGTGATATCAAATAAAATTATCACCTAACATTTATTTTTAAAAGCATCAAAATCGAAGGAAAGCCAAAAATATTATCGAAAAAAATAATTTTTGAAAATTTTTAGGGTTTTTTGTCTAAATTTTTGAAAATTCGATATCTTCAAATCACTGGAAATGACCAAATATAAGTATGAAAGGAAACTAGAGAAACTAAGGGAAACAAGAAATTTTCTAGTAGGAAACTTAGAGAAGTTGTGAGAATAATGGATAAAAAATTTAATCCATACCAACTTCTCTCGTGAAGACGATAAATTTCGATTTCAAGGGTGGTTTTCGTCGCTAGTTATACCTAGGCAACGCACCGGGCAAAAAATTATAATTTAAACGACGCTATTCACCTATAAATACGAACAGAAATCTAGGACCAAATTAAAGCGCTAAAAAATTATAAAAAAAAGCGCGAAATATAACTTTGTAAAGGACCAAAAAATATACTGTAACGTTTGTCTATAAAAGTCATGTTTGATTATTCCCCTTCTGTTAATTTGAACGCCGGCCGTTTTGTCCTTTCATTAGAATTTTCCTTTTAAATTACTGTGGTATTCGTCTAAGAGGACAGAAAATTGTTTGTCGTTTTGTCCATTTAAAAAAAATTTACTAAAAATGCTCTAAAAAATCGAAAAATAGCGCTAGAGAGCTAAAGATACAAGCCAAAAATCGCCAAATTCTTGTCGTTTTGTATTCTTAGAAGGAGTCCTCTTAGACGAATACCACAGTAGTTCAAAAACGGAAACTAAATAATATTATTAATACCCGCTAAATTATTATGGTATTGGAAAATTTTCCATTTGTCCTTATAGACAAACGTGTTTATTAAAAGTACGTAAGTTTTGTCAGGATTTCCGCCGTTCTATCTTCAAAGACGATGTCCTTAGGACATTTTCCTATAAACAAAATTTTTATTGGAGAGAAATTTGAATGATTTTTTAATATCATTTCCTTTGAGATTTTGCAGTTTAACAATAGGTCTTTTATCATTGAAAAGGATGGCGGATAATTCATACAAAAAAGACTTGAGCAATTGTTTGTTAACTGGAATATCAAATCTTGACTTTTCTGGAACTTTTAAAATTAACTCCTGTAGAATAGGATCGATAAGTTTTAATAAATAAACGAGAATATCTTCAGTACTGCAATTGTCATCAGATAAAGCATCCGACAAAAGTGTGGCATGGGGTGCCAGTAAAGCATGCAAGGTCGAGTCGAAATGATCTATCATCAATTCAATATCAAAATTACATTCAAAATCATCTTCTTCCTCCATATTTCTAAACGAAAAATTATTGAAAAAATTGACCATAAACATTTGCACAGATTGAAAAACAAAGGTTCGATTTTTATAAGGGCGTGATTTTTTCTTAATGCAATGGCCTACGCGTTTCCTAAAGCAAAATATAGGGGTCACGTGAGACAAATAATTCTCGAGATACCACATTTTAATGACAAAACCGGTTTTAACCGGTTAATTTGTCAGAGGATCAACAATTCACAAACTTTTATGCAGGTATCAACACTTTGGGCCTCGGACATTTTTGAAACTAGGTCAATCGGATGAGTCATCTCCGAGAACATTCGACGCAACTGACACGCTCTCATCATTGCACTAAGAAAAATCTCGCCAAGGGTAGTTTATATCGATGACGTCGGAACTGGTAAATACATTTGTTCTAGGGATTTTTGATTCACTATACAACTTCTAAAGATAAGTGCCACTGCCGAGCCGGTTTTTTCAATTTCCGGTATTTTTAACGGTAATTCTTGATGTTTTGCTCGGTTAAAAAAAATAATAATAATTACAGGTAAAAAATTAAATCGGAAAAACAGACTCTTCAGCAACTTGTTGCTGGAAAATTTGATTGCTGACCCAAAATTTCAAAATATCCTACATGTAGGTGCCACTTCCGAGCCATCTCACCGAGATAAAATACCATTCTGAAAAAAGTAACAAAAAAGAATTCATCAAAAGTTGACTGATAACGAGTTGTATTTATGTAATAATTAAACTTTATACAGGGTGGGGGGGCAATATTGCCGAAAGTTTTTTGGCAAAAAAAAATCGGCAATATGGGGCACCCTTTTCGTACTGGGGGCATGGCCTATATTTAGGGAGCGCACCGGTCCAATTT